>SEMN01000242.1:115174-169624 GCA_005408345.1 Macquaria australasica | reverse complement strand
AGAGAGAGAGAGAGAGAGAGAGAGAGAGAGAGAGAGAGAGAGAGAGAGAGAAGCTAGCATTAAGGTTTCAAGAACAGCAGAGTAGACAGTCAGTTCTCCTGAGACCACTGCTCAGGGGAACTGACCTTTATAGGATCAGAGTTGAAGCAACAGTGTGTGTGTGTGTATAAACATGATTGAAAAAGATATTTCTTCTTCAAAATGTGTACATGGGATCATCTTGCATGTGTGTGAACATGCTGAAAACACATACTATATACTACATACTATCACATTTGCAAATATGTTTAGAGAAAAATATAATGCTTACTGAATTGAATTACTTTTTTTTTATTATTATGGTTTATACTTACTAATTTGTAGGAACTCAAAGCATTTGGTTAGATTAGGGGAGGATGTGGTCTTGGTTAAATACTGAAAAAGTCAACAGACTTGAAACGCAACACGGGACTTTCACTAATGTTAACCAAATTTCTTTTGTTGCCAAAACCTAACCACTTGGAACTTCAAATCCCGGTCTACAGTATCAAAGTCCAGCTTGTTGTACTGCCACCATCTGCCCCAACCACCTCCCTACAACTAACATGCAGTACAGAAAGTAGCACTACCTTTACTGGGAAACATGTTGCCAGTGAACACAACCCAGGCAGCAGTTAAGTTTTCTGCAAAATGTAGTAGAGGGTTTGTTTGCCCAGGTTTCCACCACCATGACTTCTTACATCTTTTATCAACAGGTTTACCCACAGACCTCACTGTGGACAGTATTATCTACCTTCAAAAGAAAATACTTCCCAATGAAAACTATCTACTGTGAGTTCCATGGATTATCCCATGATACACTGTTTCTAGAAAGGCATGTTGTCTTTGAGCTTTTCAAAGATTTTTGGGGTGGCAGCAGCATTTTCAGGGGTGGATGCCTCAAAACCTCAGCAAATAAAACAGAACCGATTTATATGGCTGGCACATAAACTAAATTGATCAAATTACCAAAATTATGAATCCTTTACTGAACAAAATGTACTTAAAATCACAGTTTTCAGTGAATGGAATGAGACATAAATAAATCACGTGAAAATAGCTGCAACATCCAAAGGCAGAAGTGTCATGATCCCACATGGACACTGTGTGTGTTTGGTCTTGTGTCCAGTTTTATTTTGTATTCCCAGGTCTTGTCTCTTGCGTGTTCCTGGCTGTGTTTCTGTGTTCCTGCACTTCAATTTTTGAGCGTAAGCTGCTTTTGTTAATAAATCGTTCATCTGCACCAGTCTGCCTGTCCCGTCTGCATTTGGGTCCTTCCCCTGCTGCCTAGATGGCATACTGTGACAAGAAGTCTGCGAGAAGCTGCTTACACTGTAAATAATCAGAACAAACATTCATGTTTTTTGTCAGCTCATCTCTGTTAAATAACACATTGATGTATTAAAAACATTTCTCATATTCTGTTTTAGGACATATCATCCAGCTGTATATCAGTGTTTGTTTTTTTGTTTTTTTTTGTTATTTAGGTGAACTACCTCGCTGCACGTTGTATGCAATAGAGCTGTCATGTTTTGAAATTATTATTTTTGTCTGTTTGTGTGTGTATGTGTCGGGGGGGGGGGGGGGTGCTAGAGGACGAGAGCATGTGCATGCCATAGTGTGTCTTTTCATTCCTGTGTTGACTCTCTCTGACCTGAGGCGAGGACAGTAAATTGGCACGGTAGAGCGTTTGGAGGAGTTTGAATTGAGGTGAGAGACTCTTGACTTTCAAACTAAAACTTTCTAAGCTAATTGAATAAAACTCAAAGCAAAGATCAAGGGACTTGCAGTCTCATATTACAGAGCAAAACATAAATGTAAAAAGATTTTAAGATAGTCCTGTTGTCACATGATGCTTCTCTGCAGTCATACATCGAAAGTGGTTATTCACTGCCGAACAACTGCACATACTGATAGAAAGATGAAAACCAAGATGATTAGCTTTCAGCCCTTATCTCTGCAGAGTGCACATCCTCCCCATGCTCATGTCAGAATAACTCCAGGTTTTCTGGAGTCCACACACTACTGACAAATTAGTCTCCAGTTTCCTCTGACTTGCATGGTTTTGTATAGCAATTTACTAGTGCGTGTGAATACAGCTGGTGTCTGACTATCGCTTGTTGTTTCTCTGCCCTCTGCCCTGCACATCCTAGAAAAGCCTCCAGCACCCCCCTCAGGCAAATCATTCCAGAGCCTACAGGCTCGAACAGCAAAGACTACAGGATGTTACCTGTGGGAACCAAACATTAAAGCAAACCAGACCAGGAAAACTGAACAGGTGTGGATATTGTACGCTGCCCCTTCTACCTGAAACAATGTTCATAATGACCTGAAATTATCATATGGGACTTAGTCCAGGCCACCTTAAATTATTAGTTTAATATGGTCATATGAACAATGTACAACAGATAATGACCAAGGAAGGACGGAGCAGACTAGCTGGAGAAGAGAAGAAATGTGCAAACAGGTGAGAAACCAACAATCTTACAGACAAAAGACAAAAAAAAATAAAAGAACCAGTAGAACTGAGCTAATTACACACAAACTGCAGGCGAAAAAGCTCGATTTACGGATGATGACTGTAATCAAGTTAATCCCTCAAATATATTTGCTGGGCTCCTTAGAAAAACATATGCAGTATAAATCTGTATAATTCCATTAAGTGTCAACTAATATAGAAGACAGATATTCCCAGTGCGTCTCATTACAGAATCAAATTCCTTGAGATTCCTTCGGATTAGTCTCTATGTGGTTTCCTTCCAGGTTTAATTAGTAAATACTCCAATGTTCCTTGTAGATCTTTTAATTAAGCACCAATTTGCCTTGCTGGACACATTTTAAAGCCTGTGTAGAAAATATGATGAACCTAAGAAAGTGACAATTGTTCACCCTAAGAAGAGAACCTCTTTCAAGACTTTTTACTTTATTTCTTCCCTATAGACATTTTCTTTTTCGGCATTTCTCATATAATTAGCACCAGTGTGTTGAAACCACCCAAAACTGTTTTTGGTAAGTCAGTTTACCCATTTTGTTTTGTTGTTTCTTTCTTTCATTCTGTTATTATATTTTTCCATAATCTAAGCTGAAACAAAATAAAATGACACAATAACATATTGCCCACCATTAATGATGTTTGTGCCCCATTGTGCCAATCTCTTTTAAGACCCATCCATCATCCTTTCAGGTTATATCAGAATCAGTCTGGTTGTGTAACAGTTTTGGCCTTTACAGGCTTTACAGTTTGAAATTTAATTATAGCTCCCCTATCAAACAAATCCATTTTAAGAGTACAGTACAGTGAGGTAAGAGGTGACATTTTTCACAGTCAATTGTCATGATGGCATAAAAGCTGTAAAGCTGGTCAAAAAATAACTGTTAAGGCCAAGGTAAGGTAGGCTTTAAATGGGTCTAGGTGAAAAGCAGGTGATATGGGAAGGATTTGGCCTTACAAACATTTAAAAAAGACATGAACAGTGTAGCTCAGCATTTGAATCAAGCTTTGTTTGTTATCAACAACATTTTCCCAAACCTTACACACAGACGTCCATATGCAGTGATAGAAAGAGACAGAGTACAAGAGTAGAAAGGTATTGGTCTTGGTGTTTTGAGCTTTGCTTTTGGCTGACTTCCAGCGGATTCCAATTGTTCTTTGGGACTGCATCTTTTCAAGCATTCACAAAAATACACACGCACACACACGCACACACAAAGCTAATCTATTTCTGATGGATTGTAATACTGAGGTCAGGTCGTGTCTGCGCCTCCTCATCAGCTTGTTAAATCTCACTCTGAAACACATTCAGCATTTAAACACTTTATGATAATTAGGATTCCTGCCGAAAAGCAGCCAATCCTGACTGACCTGCATTATTACCATTTTGAACTCACTTAGTTGGAAACAGGGAGCACATGTCGCACTCTAAATGTGTTCTTTGAAAGGTTCTTTTGAAATAATAGCAATTTAGAAGAAGTTTGCTTCCAACACAAAAAACAAAAAACAAAAAAAATAGATGACAAGATTTGGGAGCAAACAATGTTATTAAAGCATTAGAAGTCAAACAATCTGTAATAAAACACAATGAACTGTCCTTGGCTGTCAAAAGGAGAAATTGAATATGACAACAAAGACACTCTCAAATATTCTAAATCACTGGTTAATGCAAGCAGAAGGGAGGGAAACACTATTGACATCACAGGTAATGTAATAGCAAATATATGTATGAATTCATAAGACCAAAGCCTCTGTTCATATTAGGTTTCCAGTTGTTAAGATGGCTCTAACTTTTCTAAACAACCTTAACTCACTGAAGTGTTGAAGTAGCTGATGTAGCTGTGTCTGGTCCACTGATTCTAACTATCAGATGGAGGAGGCAGCTTCTGGAGGCTGTAAATGATTTCTGGTTTTCTGGTTTCTTGTGTGTACTGTTTTACAGTGTATACATATCGTGATTAGAACGTTTTTTTATGTGGGTTTGTGTATGCAGACAGCGATAGTTGAATCATCTGTTTTAAGCAGTATTGCACAAATCATACAGATAAAATACTTTGAAATTAATCAACCAGAAATGTCCCGGCCCTCAGCACGCATATTTATTGTCTTGTATTATAATGACATGTCCTTACATGCTCTGATGAACAGATAAGTACTGACAGAGTGACACAGTGTATAAGAGAGGTAATGCATTATCTCCAGTCAGCTCTGCTTAACCTGGATTATGCACAACCTCTATACCAAATTTGTCTTGAACCTAGTCTTTGTCTTAGTTTCATCATTCTTGCTTTTGTCCCTCCTGTTCTGTAAACCACTGCAATACAGGTCTGGAAAACCATGTATCAAAACTTAACAAAAATCTGCAGGCTGCATGCCTTAGCTATGATTAAATTCCGCTATATCAAGGCCTAGTGTGGCTTATTGATTAATGAATCTATAAAGTGTCCTTGCCAGTTGTCACAGTGGCATATTTAGTCCAGCAAAAGTTGTGAGAAGCAGGGGCATCTCTTATTACAATCATGTTGGCTTTTATTGGAAATAAATGTAGTACATTATTGTAGCTGGCTGCTAATAAATGGTACATTTCTTCTACAGAATAATTGGCAAATTGACAGCTGAGAAATTATGTATCTGGGTATTTGGTAAATATTTGGTAGATTTATAACAGTATTTTGCTTGTGCTGATAATTGTATTCAGCACCTGTTCCTCTGAGGTTTTTGGATGTGCATATACCTTTGCCATCATCTGATAACAAAACTAATGCTGTGTCTCAAATTGCGTACTTCCGTACTTACACTTAATATTTTGAGTGCATAAGTGCGTTCACACTGACAAGTATGGCAAAATGCAGTGCACTATGAGTACCCGGATGATGTACACAAAACGGTCAGAAAGTTGAGTGTGGAAAACTGCACACTTCTCACCCTCAATGGTCGCCAGCTTGGCTATAGAGCGGAAGGGGAGGGACCACCAACGTATGAAAATGGCGGCTGCGGTTGCGATTGTTACGGCTAAAAGTAAAAGCACGTTCATTTTTCATTCACTTTTAACGTAAGTGAATTGAAGTCAAGTGAGCAAACAAGCTGGCAGATATTTCGACGTGCGGCAATCGCGGTAAAATGTTGGTGATAATGCTCCGCCCGGTTGCAATCCGCCATTAAATAATCCATTCTAGAATTCTGCCCTGATAGGCCAGTTTGAACTGGAGAGGCGGGCTCTCATGTTATGAGAGTGGAACGAGAGAGAATGGTTGGATTTATTTATTTTGTGAAGAGCAGCACCCAAACAGTTTTGAGCTGTGTAAAGACTACAAAGTGTTCTCCATGTTTTTCTTTTTTTCATGTTTTTTTTTTTGTGCCTATTCTTTTTCCAGCACACCTCCCTGCCAGCGTGATGTTTTGTCTTCCTTACGTTTCACCATGCTACCCTGCACCTCACCTCACCTCACCATACCTTATGGGGGACCAAACTTTACCTCAAGATGGGAGGTGAGTCCTCACAATGTCACTATGTGGACGTGTGCCCCCACGATGTGTACACACACTTCAGTAAACACAAACAGACACACAGTGATCGTCTCTCTGTCAGCACCTCTGGCCTTCACACTGACAACTTCATCCCACCTATGCATATGTCAGCTCGAATATGCCAATCACTGTCAACTACGACGTCTGTGTGTGTGTGTGTGTGGGTTATTAGTATGCAGCTGAGTATGAGTGTGTGTGTTTGTTTGGTGGTAGACTTGTGTGAGCATGTGTGTCTTTGCATAGTGTTTTGAATAAGATAAGTACATATTTCAATTTGGCCATAGTAATTGTTAGAATTTCAAGTTCATTTTTTTAATCTCCAGTTTGTGTTATGGGACAAACAATGAATGTGAGTTATAAGGAGGAAGTTGGACTGTTTTTAATGTGTAACTTACAAAAAGATACTGTATAGAAATGTCAAGTTCAATCTCAGGTCACCTCAGTCCAAACTTCTCCTGTTCTCCTGAATCTATCTCACTTCATAGCAATGTGTGTTAAAGCACCAATATTGGGCCACAGCTGTTGGTAAGAACAAGTTGTTTTTCTGAGTACACATTTTGTGTGTGTGTATGTGTGTGTGTGTGTGTGTGTGTGTGTGTGTGTGCGTGTGCGCGCACGTGTATACACATGGATGGTTGGGAATGTTCATCCCCCTCACTCCTAGCATTATGGTGTTTTAACGATTCTGGCAGATGTTGTTGTTGATGTTTTTGTAGGAGAATGAACTCACCTAAGTGTGAGATGGTGATCTGGTGAAATTACCTACCTTTCCCCTTCAAGGGCAAATTTTAATGGTGCTGTAAATCAGCAAAGGGCTCGTTTGTAAGAATTATGCTGCCATCTCTCTGCTGACGGAGAGAGAGCTGACAGGTTGAGGTGATTCATTAATCTGCTGTTAAGAGGTTTGTTGTGAGCATTTGAATTTTCTTTTTTGAATTAGTTAAATCATTCAGTCACATGCTGTTCAACATTCCTGCTGTAGAGGACCATTTTAGTTTTGCATCCTGACCTGGAAATTTTACTTTAACTTCCAAAGAGAAAAATACACTACTGTGTAATTTAAACATGCTAAACTAGCCTCCAAGAGAGACAAAAACCCACATTTACATGCATCACAACAGGCAGGGTGAGATGATGGAATGATAGATGATAAGACAGAAACAGACTGAATGAGAAAGGCACAGATGATTGTGGAGGGATCTGGAGGGAAATAGAGAGAAACCTACTCTAAATACTGCCGCTTTGAGACCTGACTCAATGAGCTGAGAGGCACAGAAGGAGGGAGGGACTGAGGGATAAAACAGGGATAGATGGATTGACAGAAATAGAGAGTGTAATAGGTTCTAACTATGACCACCTGTTGGAGGTTTTACTGGATGAGTTGGCCTTGTGAGACAAACAGGCTATGAATCCCAGTGACGCGTTCTTTTACAAGGTCACAGTTAGAGAAGAAGTATGTTAAAGAAGGGTTTCCAAAATGTTTTTTTTCCACTGCATTTTATTGCTTTTTTTTGGAATTCAGTGTATACATGTATACATCCATACAGACATACAAATATAAAGAATATTAGTAAAAATCCAAATAACAGGAACATTTGGTTTGTGCACTGTCATTTATAGTAAATCAAAACAAGCAAATTACACCAGGAATACCACACTAGTCATTGTAGGTGCAGCTGTTGAAGCCTCTCCTTCTGATCTCAAGAAGGAAAAGTTTGAGAATTTCTACCAGGAACAAATGGGGAAAGGGAAGGCCACAGGGTTGGGCTACTGGCTAAAATCTAAAAGGTATATACCGTATACTCTGTGTTCCAAGCAAGACAAAGTCCGCAACATTAACCACTGGCATTACAAGTCAATAAAATTGGTTTTGATAAATAAGAGGTTTAAGATATAACCACGGGTATAAGTAAATATTTAATAAGTACAAAATGCTGTTTGATGTAAATCACACCAGTGGCGTAGTGTGAAAACAGGGGGCTGCTCCTGCTTGGACTGCCGACACAGCAGCTGCGCAGCCCAGAACTCAAATCTGAGCCCGTCTCATTTTTGGAGATTAGCACCAAGCAAATCTTAGAAAAACCTTCTGAAATCTTGATGTGGTGTAAATCAATTATCACAGTAACCATGAAGAAAAATTCCAATTAAGTGTTTTCATTGTATTAGTGGTGAGGTGCTGATTTTTTACTTAATTAACTTCCACTAAAAGGGCAAGTAGAGTTAACTTATAGGCTCAAGCTAGCGTTATAATTTATGTAATCAAAATGGAAAATGTACTTAGGGAATATCAATGACCTGATAAATGGAATATCACTCAAGATCAATGACCTTCATCTACTGAATTTCCTTGTTAAAAGCGAGGTAGACTGAAGCTGAGTTGTTAGCTTCATTTTGGATTTATGGTTTGGACTCCCGCTGTCATTAACCTGCAGGGAGAGCATATGATCTATTGAGACAGCATTAGCTGCCGACTCCTGCTGCTGGATCTGCTCCTCAAGCAGCTGTAATTTCCCTGACTGTTTAGTCAGTTGTTTAGGGCCTTGTTCAAGGGTCCTCAACAGTGATACTTAAGAGAGGGTAAGTGGTGCATTCACTTTCCCCAACCAGATTTATCCTAGCCCCCACAAGCCACTGCTGTCCCTAATCCAACAGACACAAACGTATACAGTGCATCCATGTTTCCTTTTTGACAACCTGCAAAATAGCATTTGAGCTCTGGTTTGGTGTGCCAACCCCTGAGAAAAGTATAAACATCCTATTGCCTTGCTAAATATTTGTAATTCTTCAGCAATCACTCAATTGCACCAGCTTTTCTCCGTCCGTGCTGGACTTTTGTTCCCCTTATTGATCAAAGAATCGATTAATGCACCCACCACCACCTCCTATGACAAGGGAATAAACTTCTTGTTTACGCCAACAAGCTTTCACACAAATCTCCACACATCTGGCACACGTTATTATAGATAACACACTATCTGTGTGCGCCTTTTCCAAAGGCTTTTTTTATTTCTATGATCAATCAATAATGATTTGGCCTCTACATAATGAAGAATGTTCAGTTGTGTTTTTAAACTTGAGAAACTTTAAACTTTGAAAAACTTTCAGAGAGTTGTCCACTGGAGGTAAAAGATTGTGTTACTCCCAGAATAATGGTGTTATTTTAGATTTATCAAGGGGGGATTAAGGGACTAGAGCCTGCTGAAATTTTCAATGAGAGATTATAATGGATGTACTGTAGTGCACTAACACAACATAGTCTCCATCTCTAACACAATACACACTGATCACCTAATTTGGCAACACACACACACACACACACACACACACACGCACAGATCAGACTGGCATAATAGGTTGCAATACTTCCCCATCTGTGTTTGTGCTTTATTTGAGCTCATTTAGAAGCAGCCAGCTCTTACGTAGGGCTTGGCTTATTAGTGGCAGTGTGGAGATAGAAGTGGCTGGATGGTGGAATGAATTCATTTAAATAGAGCGGCATGTCGGCAGTCACCTGGGAAATCATAGATTAGATAAAGCTACCTGCTTATTCCTCCAGGAGGAAAGTAACACATTACAGACAGTATTAACTGACTGGATGAAGGACTTGGACACAGAGAGACGTATAGTGAGTCAGACAGACATGTAAGGACACAGACAGTGTACCATTCTGAAAAAGACTACAAATCAAAGCATGAATAAAGCTACCAGGTTATTCCTCCGGGATGAAAACACTACACACATTATAGGCAGCAATAACAAGCTGGGTGACAGACAGAGTGATAGTGAGACAAGGAGAAAGAAAACAGACAGTTGAATTATAGACTGAATGAAGCTACCTTTGTGATAGCCCCATGTATTAGCATACATTCGAGTCACAGAGGTAACCATCAGTTTCTCTAAAAGATAATTAAACAGCAGTGTTTGAAAAACCCAGAAGGTCAAAAAACACAGTCAGAACAGCAGTAAGTCTTTTTGATTACATTTCACATCTGGTAGGGTAACACCTCGCCGGAGGAACTGGTGGATGTTGCTGGGAGGAAGGACAAGAAAATGGCGTTGGGGATGAGGGCTATTGAATGCCTTTCAACACCTTAGATGTAGCACAAGACAGAGCGCAATGATGAGTTCAGTGTCCTGGACAGTCTACTGTTTAAACTGACTTGGAGGGAAGAATTTGTCTTATCATACTGACATCTTTCCCTTGAAAGACTAGGAAATATTTTGGCAGCAAGACATGGACACTACTGAAATGGCAACAGTGAGGAGTATTTTGTAGTTTTTTTCAGTCAAGTCCCAACTATATGGCCCAGGTGACTGACTGGATAATAAATGTTAAATGAGGAGACAAAAAAATGTTCTAGTACACTTATGTCCAATGATTGGGGTTGGAGAGGGAAATTTCCCAGGTTGAGTAGAGATGGGGCTCTCAAGTCGTAAGATGTTGTTTGTCTTGGCCCTCAGATGGGAGAGTTCCTGGCTTGGCGACTGGTTGATTCTTTTCTTAGTAAGGCACCGAGGTCTGCAGATGGGGCAGAATGCAGCTGGATTTTCACAGCCAGGTGGGGCAATGATGAAAGGATCAGACTCCAGATGGCAGACATCACCGAGAGATTCTTCAGTCAGACAGCATGGTGGGGGCAAGAAGGGGACAATGTTGATGAGAGTGACTGCTCTATCAGGATGAGATGGCAAACACTGCAATTCCAGCAAAGATGCAACCCGTAATGTTTTAAATATGTAAGGGAATTGCTAAATGATAGGGCTGAGAGGCAAGCCCATAGTTAGGTGAAGAGTTTGTCCTGTTTTAACCTGGGCTGAGCATCATAATACTAATCAGAGGGTTTGAATTATTATCACAGATACAGCATGAAGAAGATAGAGAATAGGGGACTATTTGGAAAGACAGAAGCACATGTGTTGGAAGCTGGCACGTGTCTAGATGGATAGACAAAATGTTATGGTGCATGATATATAATAGTTTTATGGGCACAAAAGAAGACAATAGTTGGGATGTGTGAACTTGGTGCTAGTTTTCAATTATACATTCAATCCCACACTGGTAAAGGATGCATTTAAGCCACCTGTGGGCAAAGTCCCGAAAAGACTGATGTCAATCCTTCTTCATTCACTTCCCTGTGTTTGCACATGGATTGGTGCCAGATCAGTTCATAGTCTCTATAAAGCTACCATCTGCAGGGGGATTATAGTGTCTGGTGTAAAGTGAGGTTATGCCCAAAGAATGCATCATGATATTGGGTTTGCACTTGGGCACTAATTTCATTTTGGCTGTGTGTATTCATCTAAATGAAGCCTACCGAGTTATTTGTTTTCTCTTTTTCCCTTTATTTCTCTGCTTTTCTGTTTTTCTCATTTTTTCATCTCCACAGGCACTGAAGGTCCAAAATGTCCATGCGCCCCTCCAGTGTCATACATATGTGTTTATGTGAATGACTGGGATATGGGGGAAACAAATCACAAGCATACACTTGGTCAGGGCAACCACAACATGACTGCATACTTGCAATGTGTCAGATATCAAATGTGAGAAACACTCTCACATACTTACATCAGATTGGGAGTAGATTTAGTCTCTGATTTCTGCCACCAGATTACTTTTTTTTCCTACAGTTTCCCTGAGAAAGGGCAATGCCATTTTCTGTCCTTACTTGCAATCAAAATGCAGGGACTATACAATTCAAGTTGAAGAACAAAGGTTGTGATGACTGAGTGTCATGTTTACCCTCCAAGTCCTAAAGTGAGCTATTAGTGACAGTGGTTGGATTTTTAAAGTTAAAATGGTTGGAATCACTTTTTGAAGAGTTCAGGCAGTCTGGGCTGAGAATTGTTCTACGCTGAGAATTGATTGGCCAAGTAGCAGGGGAGCTTTTCCTGTCAGCTATGTTTGTGGCTACATTGGCCTACATGTATTGCCCAAACAATTACCTGTGACTGCTTACCTCAGAACAGTCTTTACAGTTCTTACAGGCACATTTGTGAATGAGTATGTTGGCAGGTAAAATAGCAGTTTGGCTCCTTTATTCTTCCTAATAGTGTAAACCTGTATGGTGACAAGTAAGATGAATCTATGTTTTGGTTGTATTTCTGCAATATGTGAGTCTGAGCCAGGGATTAAACAACCAACCCTAGCTACAGTACCATTAAGGGCCAACCCATGATACCCCGAGCCACAGCTGGCCAAACAATCCTTGCTTCACCAGTAAATCACTAAAGACTTCTGGTGGAGATTCGGAGTTATGAGGAGGATATAGTGTAACACAAAAGCAAACAAAAAAAAAAACATCTAAGAATTGCAGGAGCAGCATGACAACAATTTTTTTTGTTGTTTTTGTTGAATCCAAGCTACAACTGCTGGAGAAAGTTACAAACCTTTGTGATCCACCTTTCAAGCCTTCAGGGAATGATTCATTGATACTCAATCACTGTCAGGCCCAAGCTGCTCCTGAACTTTGTTTTAACCGGTGCATGATGGCAAATCTCCGCTGGTTTATGATCATTTTCATGTGTGTTCGTGCTTTCTGCTCAGAACATGCTGTTAAGGAAATGAGGTCAATGTGTTGCTTTAGTGCCACATGTTTAGTTTCCTTTTAACGTAGCTTTGAACATAGACAAAAATTAAACAAAACAATGCTGGACCCATTATTGCAATTTTTAAAAATGCAAACACAAAAATGGCAATTTTACTATTGTAACTAGCGGAGTCTTCATATTCTTATGTTAAGTGCCTGAGGCTAAAGAACACCATTTTATAGAAATAAATATGTTTTCTGCAGACAGGGTTTAAAGTACCTCGTGTGTAAGGAGGAGAAAATCAATGCGCATTCATACCATTCATGTTCCTTCTTCAAAATTAGATATTAATTGCCCATTAGGTTTGACAGTACTTTGTCACACACTCCAAATCTCTTCATTGTGCTGAATGGCTTTTGTGTCAAATGGTTTCATCCCTTAAATGAGAAAAACTCAGTGCCCGAATGTGATGCATCCAATGCCTGAATGAAGCCAGAGCTGAGCTCCTCCACATACCTGCGCATACATATGTTCACACACAAACACACACACACGCACAGAGTGACAAAAATTCATTATAGGGCCGTTTGATTAATTAAGACCTGATGCTTTGTGACTGCTCATCACTCAAAGAGGATAGGGGGAGAAGGAAAGAAAAGGAGAGAGAGAAGAGAGAAAGAACAGCAAAGATGAAGATAAAAAAGGAGACAGAGAATAAAGTCAGGCATGGAGGGCAGATAATGAAAGAGAAAAAAATGAATAAGTTGTGTGGCTTGAGCCAAATCATCTGATCAGATAAAATTGTGTTTTATGAAAAATGCACTTGGTAGATATGCTGATCTTGTGATAACCAGAAGTCATGTTTTTTAGGTAAATTGCTAAAAAAGAAACTTTTCACACATTAAAAGTAGGAAGTGAATTTTAGGCAGTAGAAAAACACGTGAATCTTAACGTGTGATTGTAGCAACTTTGGTGTCACTGACATCAATGAGTCACATCAATGTGATACCCATAATTACAGCAAAGAGCAGCCTCGAGAACATTATTGCTAAAATGAGACACTGTTCTCTCACATTGCTACCTCTTTTCTCCCTCTCCATCTCTTTATCTCCCTCTTTCTCCTCAGTTCACCCCTCCTGGTGTAATAAATGATAATTCCTGATAATTACATCTGTTTTGTACAGTCAGTACACACAGCTGGACATAAAGGACAAAGCCATCATTTTGTTCTCTCTTTCTCACTCCCTAGCTCTCCTCATCTTTTGTATTTGTCTCTGACTTTTCACTCTCTCACACCTCTCTGAATTTACCCTAGGGGCAAATAACCTCTTAAGCTGCACTAATCAATACAGATATATTAACGACAGATCAAATGACTACATGCAATGTGAAAAGGGACATTCTTAGTGACAAACAGTTCCCCTCATACTGACCATTTTAGCATCTTTTAGCTCATTGTTTTGTTATGGTCTCATCGCTCTTGTAAAACTTGTTTTGCAGCAGCAGACAGCTGTTTTCATTGAAAAGGCTTTGATGCTGCATGCTACTAGCTTAGGAAATGGTAGAGCATTTAGCACCTAAAGAGTCATCTTTTCCCAAGAGGGTGGTGGAGACCAAAACTGAGCAAAAAGGAGAATGAATGTTTTTACTTACCAGTTCACCAGAAATGACTTTTAATGATCCGTGTTTGCCTCATCTATTAATTAGTAAGCATTAACTATTTTAGATTATGTTTTATGTAGCACATTACGCATCAGCGCCTTAATCATAAAATTACCACTGGTTGCATAGTTCAGCCAGCCAGCTCACGTGGAACGGATTATTATGTGAATGTAGAACATGTACAGCATTGATATTTATGCTCTGGCCTCGTCAGTCCCCACAAGGAAACACAACAACCCCCCCACTATGCAAGTGTCAGCATAGCTTTCAGGTGAGTGGTGTGGCAGCAGGCATGGTAGCAAAAAGAGTGAGCAGAGCACTTAAGTACACCACTTTTATGAGAAGGGTGCATTGGATATAGGAGTACACCATGTGCGTGTAGCACCACTTGAATTGAATTGGACTTTATTTGGACTTGTTCAGGTGTAAAGCCGTAACAATTTATTTCTGAACACACCTACACCCCTGTCTGGATTCATTTTTTTCCCTCTTTGATTATAAGTTGCCAGCTGTAAGTTATCAAAAGCAGCTTAGATGTAAGAGAGTGAGAGAATGGAAGTAGAGAAGAACAGATATGAGAAACCAAGGTGAAAAAAATGGACACCCTGAAAGAAGGTGGAGGTTTTACAGAGATGATAGAGAGATGGTGTAAGGTTAGAAGGAGAGAGGGAGAGAGAGACAGAAGGATAAAGGAAAGACAGACTGGCAGGGCGGAGAAGAGGAGAAAGAGAATGAGACACTGTGACAAGAGAGACTTTGCAGATCAAGCTGGAGACTTGAATATGTAATGGGCTCATGATGGATGGCTGGCCTACAGCCACATCAACTGTGTGTTACTTGTGCATGTCATTAACTCACTGCATTGAGAGGAGTCAAACTGCGGAGCAAAGCATAAACACTTATGATGAATGATAGATGGACAGTTTGGCAGGTAAACAGGCAGGCAGGGAGACAGACACATAAATATGCTGGCAGACAGAAAACCGGTCGAATAATGAGGCAGATTGGAAAATTAAGTCAGGCGAATAGATAGAACAGGCAAAAAAAAAAAAAAAAACAGGCAAACACTTACCATCATGCATTAAGGCACTCAGACAAAAAAAGGTGGCTTACAGCCAGAAAGAGGAACACTTACATGCACCCCAGTACCCCAATTACTAGGGATAATTTGGGTATTATTTCAGTTACATTTACATGGAGTGAAGTAATGCTCTTCAAAAACAGATGGATTAAAGCAATTATTGCTCATCTCTCCACTGCATACTGCAACACCTTTTGTTTGCTTTGCAACATCTGAGTTACTGCAACCCCAAACTCCTTGAGGATAACATAAATTGTACTTTTTTCCCTTACTACTTAAACTAAAACAAAATAAGATGAATGAAGAAAAATAAAAAAGGAAAATACAGAAAAAAATGTTTTATTGTGATCATGTTTTACACTGAATATGTGAACATGCTGTTCTCAATGGCAAGTATACAAATAATACGAAGAGTTAAGGTTGCATGTCTTTTCACGGAAGTCTGTCAGCCAAAACCACATGGCAGCCTCATGGTGGCACTAGAGGGCAAGTCAGAGGATCACCAAGGTTAGTAGGATTCATCCTCTGGGAACCATGAATTTCTGTACAAAATGCCAATCCATCCAATAGTTGCTCAGATATTTCAGTCCGGACCAAAGTGATGGACCGACCCGTCGACTGACCGACATTGTCATTAGCTAATTGGTTAAGTTTAGTGGGAAATAAAGATCAAAAGAATGTTGATTGTTGGTAGAACACTAGAAATCTCACACACACTGTTCATCCAACTATCCACCCTGACCTCCTCCCTAATTCCTTTTGGGATCATATAACAATGTCACACTACTTCCACCTTTGCTACTTCGAGAACAGTAATTACTCTCGCAGCTGCAAGAGGGACATGTCAGGAAAGCTTAAACACAGCTTGTTTTAGGTGTTTGAACAAATGACCAATGCTGTCACTTTTCTGGTGAGGACAATCTCTGTTGTAAACTTGCAGGGAAGCCCACAGACAGACACACAGACAAATAAGCCAGACAGAGATGGACAATTACATACACAGACAAAGAATAAAGACAGGTAAAATAAAAACAAAAAAACAAACAGGCAGAACTCTTGCTGACCTCTGCAAAGCCAGACAGCTCGAATAAAGAAATACAGCAGTGTATTTTAGTCATCACTAAGCTGACAGCTATTTTGGGACTTTGAGTGGCTCTGTGTGGGTGTGGGTGTGTGTGAGAGAGCATATGTCAGGGATACAGGTCTAGGTTGACATGCTTCATGGGACACAGACTGCTTTCATCATGCAGCCTGACATCATACTTTTGCAGACCCTGAACATAATCTAGATATGTGGCCCTTTTTCACTTTCAGACTTCCATCATATCGTCATCTGGAGGCAAACTCGGGTTATTAACTCAGGGACAAGACATTTTACCAACGTTGAAAAGTGAAAATGTTTTCCAGCATTGGATGAGTCTCTACAGAATATCTCATTCGTGAGCATTATCTATTGATTGAAAATAAGTAGTTCTGTAAAACATCATCAACATCTTAAATCTTAGTTGTGAATTTGTGCCAGTGACCTTCTTCTTAATATTTATGTTGTAGCAGCCAGCAGAGAAAATGGCACAAATTTAGTACCATTTTGTATCAATCTGTGTTTTCTTTGTATCTGTTTTAGTGACATATTCGGGCCATTACTATAAAATTCCTGCACTTCGCTTCCTACACCACATGTCCTGTTCTGAGGGTTGTATTGTTTTGTTTGTTCATCCAGGGTGGCTGCAATTACCATAACTGAAGAAGAACTGGGTGTTGTTAAATAACAGATGAAAATCTACCATTCCAAAACAACAAAATGTGAAATACATGAAGCAGGTAAACTGGATCACTTTATTTTGTCAACATACATTTATTTGACAAAAAAACTGACTTTTGCACACCAAAATTTCTTCCCAGCTCTCCCCAAAGGGAGCATATTTGTGAGGAATCCAGCAAGAGGAAAGAAATTGCATGCACACCTTACATTGTTAAGCCCTAAACCAGTAATGGATGGATTTTTCTTTTTTTTTTTTCTTTTCTTTTTTTGTCTTTTTTAGATGCACGATAACATTTTTACTCTTTTACACAGAGAAAGTTGACGTTTCCAACCGGTTGGGGAGTCAGGAAAACACAAACGACCCAAACATGATGAATGTGCTAATGAGTATTTCTGCATAAGTAGGAGGTAACCTACAACACAGGGTGTAGATCATTAGTGAGGCAACCATGTGGTTCATCTCTGTTGTATGCTCACTTGTTGAGCTGTTCACCAAAAGGATCATTTTTAGCACTGCTGCAAAATGCCATCAACACAGCAAAATCAATGTGCTTGGATGCTTTGAGAAAAACAGGCTGTAAATTTAGCTTTTATGTTAAGTGTGTTTATATATATGTGTGTGTGTGTGGTTTTGTCATAACTTCTTATTTTATCTTTAGTTTCAAGGCATTTTAGATTCAAGTTTGTCTTTCGCAAAACCACACAAAAACACTCAGATTCATTCTAACTACACTTTGAAGGAGAAGTTTTCTCTCTGGCGAAAGCTTGTGAAAGCAATCTCTTCCCCTCGTCGTTTTCATTCTGGATGTACCTATAAATCATTATGTCAAACAGGATATGCAGCTTTGTACTTTGGCTCGCAGCCAAACTGATTTGCTGGTGTGATTCACTTGATAACTGAACAGCTTTAAGCGAACAAACACTGCACTTCAGTATGGTTTTCAGAAAATTGCAACCGTGGTTATCTTAGCAACGACAGGCACCACCAGTGTTTCAGCCAAATATCTGTTTTGTGCCACTGGCTTATAAGTAAGAGCACAGTAATAAGCACAGTTGACAGGCACAGAGAGTCAGAGGTGAGCGAGGAGTGAAACACAGGAGAGGTAACTAGAGAGGAAGAAGCAGTATGAAAGAAAGAGGCTGGACGAAAAGACCTAAAATCTATATCACAATAAATGGTCACATTCGTCTTGATAATGATAAATGTAACAAACGTTTTGGAAAACAAATACATAAGTGAAGATTCTGGACTGGACTGTGAGCTTATCTGTAATTATTAGATAGATGTCATTGATTTGAGAAAGTTGTTTTCAGCTTAATTATATGGGATTCAGACTGAGAAATTACCCTTTTTGCGTCTGTTGCTGTAAGACTGACCACATTTTGGGTCGGGTCTATTTATCCTCTCTGCACGTCGGTTTCAGATAAAGATCTCTACTATTAGACTATTGACAACTGTCGCTGGTATATTTTATCAGCTGTAGCTGGTGTAGCTAGCTTCCATAGCCTTCATCCAAGTTTGTGTGTGTGTCAGAGTGATCATCCTATCGTCTCCCAATGAATCCTATAGAGCTCCTTATTGACAACCTCAGCAGGAGTGTATTGATCAGTCTAATCTATAGAGTCCACTGATTAACACATGGTGATAACAAGCTAACAACCAAATAGTGATTAGCCCCATGTACTGAAGCCTACAACCAGATATGGCATGAGTCTTCAACCGTTTCTGCATGGTGGATGCAGAAAAGTGGCACAGGGACAATCCTGGGGACCTCTTCCATACTGCCATTAAATGAAGTAAGAAGTAAGTCAGTGTATAAGCTTTGGGTGGTTGCATGTATATCACTTTTTTGGCTGACATTGCTTATAAATTTCACCTGTTATAAATTTGCTGCTGATGTGCCCTGCACTGCTGGTTCCATTTTGTTTTATAGTGTTTTATTTTTCCATTTTGGATGATCTCTGAACTAAAGAGCATTGGTTTCATTCAGGCAGAAACTTGACACAGAGCGGGCAAAGAAACCAGTTTCTTCAGCGACAGCAACCTCAATAAACCAGAATGCAATGCAGCCGTGATGTTTTGTAAGGGGGACAAAAGATCCAAGTCTTGTTATTTCTGATGCCTGTCCCAGAGGTCAACTGTTTTGTTAGGGACTGTATTAAGCACTGGGGCTTTAATTTTGCAGCATTGACCCAGTGATGTAGCAGCTATTCATCACCAGTAGAGTGCATTGACATAAGCAACTAATGAGGGCTTTTGCTAACGCTGAACAATGGAGACTTTTAATAAAGAAAACCGATGGATATGGATGGAGAGATGCGGTAGATGAGTGATTGTGCTGAGGGAGCAGAAGATCACCCAGTCATCCATTTCATAAAAAAGAAAAATGCAAGCATTGAGGGAAAAGTGTCCTGCAGTTCTTCTTTTACTTCCTTACTGATTTTGCCTTCCTATCCAGCTGTTAAGAGCTGTTTTTGACAGCATTCAGTAGATAAAATATGGATTCATGCAGAAGCAGTAATCCATCTTAGTTTTCAGTGAGTCCAGTTCCCACAGCATTTTCCATGATTCCTCCAAATGTGTCTGTGTTGGAATTTTCCAAACCCTGTCCTGCTTCACTGAGTTTCCCTCTTTTAGAGATCACCTGGCCCAGTCACCTGCCTACCCAGCTGCTCCTCATTCACAATCAACCCCGGATTGTGAATTATCAGACTATTTTTTATTAACTTTTGAATTCCTATTACTGGACTGCACGCCATTAGGCAAACATTCCTACACTAGATGTCTATCTGATAGTGCTGTAGCTAAATTTAAGGAAGTGATTCCATCGGCATTTAATTCAGTTCCATGTCTCAATATAACAGTTGACTCCTATGCTAACTTTAGTCCCTCCCAAATTGATCATCTTGTTGATAGTGCTGCAGGCTCACTACGAATAACACTCGACTCTATCGCCCCTCTAAAAAAGAAGATAATAAAAGAGAGGAGGTTAGCTCCATGGTATAACCCGCAAACCCGCAAATTAAAACAAACATCGCGAAAACTTGAAAGGAAATGGCGTTCCACCAATCTGGAAGAATCACGTTTAGCCTGGCAAGTTAGTCTTTAAATTTATAGGAAGGCCCTCCGTAATGCCAGAGCAGCCTACTACTCATCATTAATAGAGGAAAATAAGAACAACCCCAGGTTTCTGTTCAGCACTGTAGCCAGGCTGACAGAGAGTCACAGCTCTGTTGAGCCATGTATTCCCATAGACCTCAGTAGTAATGACTTTATGAGCTTCTTTAATGATAAAATTCTAACTATTAGAGACAAAATTCAGCACCTCCTGCCCTCAGTTGGTACTGACTTATCTTCAAACACAGGAACCTTAGAAACAACTGTAAAACCTGTACATTTAGACTGCTTTTCTCCCATCAACCGTAATCAACTAACTTCCATGATTTCCTCATCTAAGCCATCAACGTGTCTCTTAGACCCCGTCCCAACTAGGCTGCTTAAAGAAATTTTACCCTTAGTTAGCACTTATTTACTAGATATGATCAATCTGTCCTTATTAAAAGGCTATGTGCCACAGTCCTTTAAAGTAGCTGTAATTAAGCCTCTTCTTAAAAAGCCCACTCTTGATCCAGGGATTTTGTCAAATTATAGACCTATATCTAACCCTCCTTTTCTCTCTAAGGTCCTTGAGAAAGCAGTCGCCAATCAGTTGTGTGACTTTCCACACAACAACAAGCTGTTTGAGGATTTTCAGTCAGGATTTAGAGTGCATCATAGCACAGAGACAGCACTGGTGAAAGTTACAAATGACCTTCTAATTGCATCAGACAAAGGACTTGTCTCTGTACTTGTCTTACTAGATCTTAGTGCTGCATTCGATACCATTGACCATCACATTCTATTACAGAGACTAGAACATTTAATTGGCATTAAAGGTACTGCACTAAGCTGGTTTAAATCCTATTTATCAGATCGATATCAGTTTGTACACGTTAATGATGAATCCTCTATGCACGCCAAAGTTAGTCACGGAGTTCCACAAGGTTCTGTGCTTGGACCAATTCTATTTACCTTGTATATGCTTCCTTTAGGCAATATTATTAGGAAGCACTCCATAAATTTTCATTGTTATGCAGATGATACCCAATTATATTTATCGATCAAGCCAGATGAAACCAATCAATTAGCTAAACTTCAAGCATGGCTTAAGGACATAAAACCTGGATGACCTGCAATTTTCTGATGTTAAACTCAAGCAAAACTGAAGTTATTGTACTTGGCCCCGAACACCTTTGAAACACATTATCTAAAGATATAGTTTCTCTAGATGGCATTGCCCTGGCCTCCAGCGAAACCGTAAGGAATCTTGGAGTTATCTTTGATCAGGATATGTCCTTTAACTCCCACATAAAACAAACTTCAAGAACTGCCTTTTTTCATTTACGTAACATTGCAAAAATCAGGCACATCCTATCTCAAAAGATGCAGAAAAACTAGTCCATGCATTTGTTACATCTAGGCTGGACTATTGCAACTCTCTATTATCAGGCTGCCCCAATAAATCCCTTAAGACTCTCAGCTGATTCAGAATGCTGCGGCACGTTTACTGACAAGAACCAGAAAAAGAGATCATATTTCTCCAATATTAGCTTCTCTACACTGGCTCCCTGTAAAATCCAGAATATAATTTAAAATCCTTCTCCTCACCTTCAAAGCCCTAAATGGTCAGGCACCATCATATCTTAAAGAGCCCCACTAGAGCACTGCGCTCCCAGAATGCAGGGTTCCTTGTGGTTCCTAGAGTCTCTAAAAGTAGAATGGGAGCCAGAGCCTTCAGCTATCAAGCTCCTCTCCTGTGGAACCAGATCCCGGTTTGTGTACGGGAGGCGGACAACCTCCTCACATTTAAGAGTAGGCTGAAGACTTTCCTCTTTGATAAAGCTTATAGTAGGGCTGACTCAGGTGACCCCTGAGCCCCCCCTTAGTTATGCTGCTATAGGCATAGACTGCTGGGGGACTTCCTATGATGCACTGAGCTCCTCTCTCCTCCTCTTCCTCTCTATCTGTACGCCCTCATATCCCATCAATGCTTGTTATTAATTCAACTTCTTCCCGTAGTTGTGTGCTTTCTCTCCTCTCTCTCTCTCTCTCTCTCCCCTTCTGTTGCTTTCTGCAGGTGTTTCTGCCTCCGGAGCTGTGGAGTCTGGGTCTGTGGTTGCTGCCGCCTGCTGCCCCCGTGCTCCTGCTCTGTGCCCGCTGCTGCTGTTGCTGTTGTTGCTCTTGTTATTAGTATTGCTATTATAATATTGCTCTTAGTGTTGTTTCTGTTGGTGTTAACATCAATGCCATTACCACAGCTATTACTTTACATCCCCATGTGGAACTGTATTGTGCTGCTGTATGTTCTCTTTCCTCCTGCTCTCCCGCAGCTAGCCGGAGAACGAACCTTTGCCAAACCTTTGGCACTGTCCTGTAAAACTTATTCTATAATTTTTAAATCTCTATGGATTACATTTTCAATACTTAAGATGCCAGTGTAGTTCTTTTACTGAGAACTGTTTCCTGTTATCAGCACCCATTAATATGTTGAATTATTTCTTGTATTGCTGAGTGATAAACTGCTTACCAAACTGAGAACAACTCTGTTCACTCTTTCTGAGAACAACTCTGTTCACTCTCTCAGTAACACTGAAGCGCCTTAAGCAAAAATATAAAATGCTAATGAAAGCAACTCTGTGTACCTGTAAATTTATACAGCGTGAAACTGTGAATTAAGGAAAAAAAATGCTAAGCTTTTTTATGAGCAACACCACTTGTGTGTGAGGTTTTGTGATTCATGTGGAAATCATTTCACTGCCTTTAATTAAAATTAATGGAATTAAAAAACTGTACTGGACGTAGACAAAAAGATTACACGTGTTGTAGACAAAAGCTACAAACAATCACAAAAGGAGTTTTAGACGCCACACAAGTTTTCCATGTCACTTCCTGTTACTTTACTTCTCAGTATCAGTGTTAAATCCCTTCTTAAAGCCAATTTGTTGAATTGCAAGTTCTCAAAGTTTTTAATGTGTGTCTTTTACTGTGGTAGCCTATTTGGTAATTTTATTGATGTTCACTCTATTCAAACCATGTTGGCATTTGATCTGTAGGAACATGTGTATGTAATGCAGTTAATCCCCTACACACCCATGCTCCACCCCCACAGGTAATTTCACTTATTGCCTGATTAAACCTCCTCAGGACTGTGTGACCATGTTACAAACTGCACTTGCTTGACATCTATCTCACTCTTGTTGGTTTTGTTGCAGTTCTTAGGATGGGAAAACTTGCACCTTATTAGTCTTAAACTGTTCGCAGTGTTCGATCTCATGTTCAATTTTATCAGTGTGTGTGTGTATATCCTGCTTATGGTTCAGGATGGAGGTCCATTTTGCCCTTCTCTCTGGCCCGGTGGTAGATGATGCTGCAGTCCAGTAGATGTGGTTTTTGATACGTAGTTTTTCGCAGTCCTTCATTTTGGCAGTTTTCTCCAGTTGCTTTGAAATTCCCATAATTGCAAATTAAATACGTTAGCTAACCCAAAAATTGAGTGACCTGTTGCAGTGCAGCATATCAAAATTTAATATGTTGATCAACTGTAAACATACAATATTTTAATGTCTCACTGCTAAAAAAATTGTCTTAAAATATAATTTCATCCCACTCACCTGAACCAACTACATATTAACAACAGTGTTTTAAAGATCTGATGGTGGATAAAAATGACAAGGCTCCTGTAGTAGCATTTCCTGTCATTTGATCTAAACCAGCTGCTACAGATTCAATGACATGCCATATTAAATTACACAGAGCACATATAGTTGCTCTTCATTTACCTTTTCAAGTTTGAAGGAAGACGCTCCACTGACATACACTGCTGCAGAAAGCTGGAGGTTCCCGGCTGGTGTAGCTCCCAGAACAGGCTAGCTATTCCGGTGCTGGGAAAACTGACAATGAGGGCACAGCTGTTCCACTGATAGGAATGTACCAAGCCTTCAGGTCCAAACATCACACACCCGCTGGCACACAGGACACACCTCAAACAGCTCCATAATGCAGCTCTCATACACAATGTATTTCTTCTTTTCCCCATTTATCTATCTGTCATTATATATATATATATATATATATATATATATATAGCGTGGACAGCTGTAAAATAATTTTTTTTTTTTTTTTTATGAAACCCAGGCAATATGACATTGGAAAAATACAAAGCAGTAGTACAGTACAACTACTAATGGCTGCAGCAGCTAATTGTTAAACTTGTTGAGAAAGCAGACTGAAGTAAAATGGTTTGCGCGCACACATATCCTCAGATGATGGGAGTACATGAAGACTTTTGTCTTGGTTCTTGCAGCCAACAACAGAACAATCTGCATGCTTTGCTCGTACCTTCGACACCTTCGTGTTACTGGATTCAGCGTTGGTGAGGAAACAACAAGAGCAGAAACATGAAAAAGTGCATTTTGCACAATATGTGACCTTTCAATGTTGGTAACACTTTGCCGTTTCTGCTAGAACTAGACAAAATGGTGAATTAAGTTTAAAACGACACCACAGTATCAAAAGAAGAGGTTAAGAAAATAATACATTTCAGGTTTTAAAAAGGTACAATGCAAGGTGCATTTTCATACAAGAACCTGTCAGTTACCAAGTGTGTGGCTTTTGTATGTTAGAAGAATCTTAATTGACAACACATGCCCTCAAACAATTACCTCCACTTCTGTAGCTATCTCTTCTACACACACAAACATTTACAAAACATATGTTGCACTTTTGCTTTAAATACAGACTTAAACCAGTTTCTCTCTCTGGTATACAAACACAGGTGTTATCAAAGGCTGGTAGCAGGGGTTCTAGACAGCCCTCCAAGACAAACACATTGTGTTATATTGGAGTGGAGAGGAGAGGCACAGAGCTTCGTAGCTGACAAGACCTTAGGTACTGAAGGGACAGCTAAGAGGAGAAAGAGGGGGGAAAATATTGGGTGGTGGAGAGAATGACAAAGGCACAGCTTCACAGGAAAACATGACCTCCTTAGGGAAAGAGGGGAGAGGGAAATAGAAAAGTAGACAAGTAGGGACAAAAAAGGAGATATTAGAGAAGGACAAACACAGAGCTTCGTAGTTGACAAGGCCTCCTGCTGAGGTCCACAGGGGAGAAGAGATGCTTGGGGAATGAAGGAGAGAGGAAAAACACACCTATGCACCTACTGTTCAAGTTTGGAGAGAGAAAAGAGAGAAGCAAGAAGATGACTAAAAAGAGGTTAAGGTCGACTTATAACTGGTAACTACCAATTTAGGGGTCTATTTTTAGACGAATATGGTCTAGACCTGTTCTATATGAAAAGTGCCCCGAGATAACTTCTGTTATGCTATAAATAAAACTGAATTCAATTCAATAGAAAACAAAGTAAATGCCACTATCAGGATCAATAAATGTTGTAGAATCCATCACCAAAAAGATTGTGTATCAGGTGGTGTTCAGTTTCTTACATGTATAAACTCATGTAAGAGTTCGTCCTTTGTCCTCATCCTCACTCCTTCCTGCCTCCATCCTCTGTGCCTCTCCTCAGCAAAAACAAATGCAATGCATAAGCCTGGCGACAGAGTTTACAGGCTGTAAATCTGTCTCAAAGACAGTTTTAACCCTCTTAGTGTGGGTGTGTCATTGAAAGGTCAGTAACAGCCAGATTGAGTGAATAAAGTAGTGCATTAACTAAATTTACTGAGCTAGCACCTTGGTAAACAAATGAAAATAACACATAGGGAGCGGCAGATGGATTATAGTAATGCATACACACACAAAGGGGCAGACACACTTTTAACTGGGTTATTTGAGGATACACACACACACACAAGTACATATTAAAGTAAGCTCCACATTTGTGTCGCTGTGCTTGATTCACTCTCCAGCTGCTGAAAGGAAAAGTGGAGCCAAACTAGAGAGACAGGTCATTTATTCAAGAGTTTGATTTAAAAGGTTAAAAGGTGCCAGCAGACGGTTTAGTCTCTGTGCTGTTGACTCCTGATCACTCCACTTTCTTTTAAAATGGATTACAACCGAGATTTGGCTTTGGGCACTGAATTGCCTCGTTGTTCAAACACTCAGAGAGCACACAGAGCTCAATGTCCTAATCTCTATGCTAATGAGCGTGTTTGATATTTCATCTTAAGTCTTGTTCCTTGCTGCCTGCGCTGCTCTCTGGTGCCAACAGAAGCTACAAGGCTGTGACAACCAGACAGTGGGAATGGAAGTAGACAATCTCTCTTGTAAAAGAACAGAATGTATGTGGCCATAAAAACCTGCAATACTGAACAAAAACTCAGTTACATCCCTGGGGGCTTTGCATTAACAATAAGAGCTTTTCTTTAGAATTAGTTTCCAGACAGTGGAGGCTTCCCAGAGAGAAGAGAAGGAACAATAAAAAGACTTTGTTACTGTAAAAAGATATAAAACTGTGAAAAACAATGGGTTTATTAGTGTAATAGTACTGCATCTTTAAAATTGGGAGTGGAAGCAAAGATAATTTTACATCAACCTGACTACGTTCTGCAGGAACACTCATGTCTACACACATGCTTAGTGTGTGCAAATACTTTGTATACATGTTGACCATGTAGCTGTGACAGCTTGTCTTTTTGGGGTCTATTTGCTAAACCTCTTGCAGCCTTTGAAGTCAATTGAAGCTTAAATACTGACCATTTTGGGGAATTTGTTGCTTTAGCAAAGCTACAAGAAGCATTACAAATAAATAACAATCAAAAAATCAAAACAATAATAAGTGCTAGAATGTGTGAAAAGGTATCACATCTTGTTGCCTCTGATTAGACAACCTGGGACTGGTTCCAATTCTATGATTAGATTTTTGGTGATAGGACTACATTTTGTTTTCCATTTGATCAAAATGTGTGCTTTTTACAGACTTTAATATGAAAAAGAAAGCACTGATGATGTGATCACATGTTGGAAATTGTATTGGATCATCACTAGGTGGGATCATCTACAGTAACTGTGTCCAATGATGTTACACGGAGTGCCAACATTTTGCAGAATTCCATTCCAACTAAACACCACGGCAGCTGATTACACTGATTAGCACCTTCAACTAGAGAGGAGGATGTAATCACTGAAATCACCTGCTGCTGTGTTTGGTTGAATGGAATGAAATCCTGCCTGCTCTTGGGCCTCCCTCGCATATGGCAGGAAACCATTGGGTTTTAGGCTGAGGGTACACTCAGCTTTCCAAATTCCAAACTAACTTTGAAACCCCAATGCATACGGTCACAGAATAGAGGGTATGCATTGGGGTGGTACACTAAAGTCAGAACAGTAAAGGCAATCAAGAAGGTACACTACGTACTCAAGCATGTAGGGTATAAGGAAACTATACTCCCAAGAAAACTAACAGCATCAGTCACTCCAGCAAGTGCCCCAAAACATTGATAACGTTCACTTCACGATTGTTCCTACCCTTAGCGAAGTACTCATTCTAACCCAAACCATGATCTTTTGCATAACCTAACCTAGCCATGTTTCACTACTGCACATCCAGCGGATGTTGAGTGTTAGCAATTGCTTCTGGATAGACAGCTACCACTATAACTAGTAGCACACATGCATTGGAATTGAGTAAACATCTTGAAAACGTCATGAGTTCCATCTTGCTCCTTAAAATAAAAGGAAACATCACTTAGTCTCTGTGGGTGTACACACACAAAAAAGAAAACGAACCTACCATCTCCTCTGACTTATTTGAGTTAGAGGAGATGGTGGGTACTTTGAGACTCACTTTTTGTTCTGGAGATGTTTGGTATAAGCCAGGAAACAGCACACAATATAACACAGCAGCTGGGTGAGAAGGTGTCCATCATTATCCTTGTCGACGGATGTTTCCACTCGTGGTGGAGGGTGATGAGTGCGTCCCACAGTTACCCTGCTTATTTATTCCGTCCTCCTTAATACAGAGAGCTCGCCTCAGCTGTGAGTGTGACTTCATGCAGAGTGACACTCCTTAGTGAAGTGCTAGTGGGAAGGGGCTGCTTTGGCAGAGCTCCATATTGTATCCAGAGAGCACTGATAAGTTTGTGCCCTTGTGCAGGGTCGGAGATAATAATTCAGGCTTAGACACAGACAGAAAACTGCTTCAAAAGACAACTAACAGTTAAAAACAGCCAAGTGTCTTCAAGAGTAAGTAGATTCCACTGCCATAAGGGCAGCCATGCACCGACTGTTGTGTTGATGCATACATCAACACAACAGTCGCGTGTGGTGACAGGCAGAGATCATACCATTAGGCTACAAGCAGGCAGAGGGGGCTGATGGTCTACAGTTCTGAGTGACTGCAGCTGCCCCATGCTGTCATTATTTATTTTTAACACTAGCCTGTCACCCTGGGCCAATCAGCAGGCCATGCCACCGGGAATATCTCCTGGTGCTCCCGATGGCCAGTCCGGGCCTGCCCTCGTGGCTTGTGGTGCAAGAAAAGAGAACAACATAGTGGATTTAATGAGGCCGGAGGACTGTGTGTAAAAAAATAAAATAATAAAATAATTACCATCCCCAGGAAGGTGCTGCAGCAAACAAACTGTGGAAAAGTGTTACATTTTTAACTGTCACCAATGCATGCAAGACATCTCGTATTGTTGTAAGAGATAGCGTATCAGACAGCTTAAACTAGGACAACAGCACACTGTGAAGCCTATTCTAAAGCCTATACTGTGAGTCCTATTCTAAAAATAAATGTGTTCCGTAAACCCACTTATTATCCAGTTACGACTGTTTGATCAAACTTTAAGTGTTAAACTTGATCTTTGCCTCTCAAGGTGTGCTGCCCCACTATGGGAAAACTCTAGCTGGTGCAACTGATCGCCCATTTTGAGTTGAATCAGATATCTCTCGGAAACCACTGATACCACACAAAAACTAGACCGTAGTTTATAGCAAACTTTACTCAGTCTGAAACTTGTAAGCTACTAGCTATATGTTGGGTCTGCTATGTGTAGAGTTTGTCATTTTTGGGCATATTCCTGTCACGTGACTCTCTCTCTTTCTTGCTCTAAGTAATTTCACAGACAAATGACTGAGCCTCCTATTCAGTCTTCCCTGGTTCTTGGTGGTCCCAGTCTGTGCATAGTTTAATTCATTATTGTAAAGTCCATGCAGTTAATTTAACTCCCGTCCGTGCAGAGAGGCTGGTCTAATTGTTGGTTTGTCTCAGCTGGTGCCACAGCAGGCTCTCAGCAGGAAGAGATGGGCCAATAGCTCCCCACAGAGAGCCCGCTGGTGTCGTCAGCTGAGACAAAGCAACAATTAGCAATTAGTCTCGGCTGCAATGAAACAGCTCGAGCTACAGTACTTGGCTGAAGGGATTAAGTGTACTGTTTGGATTCCAAGGCGGAAAACTACATTGATCAGTGTAGATTTGAACTCATTGCAGCAGCGTTGTAGAAAGACAGCAATTAGCTCATGTCCCTATTCAAATGTTCTCACTCTGGAATTAACAACATCCACACACACGTCACTCAAACATTTTTTTCTTGCTGCCACAACTCGTAGTGCACCTGTGCACACAGAGACGTGTATGCAAGAGTTTGTTGATGCTGCGTTTAGTGAGAAGAGCTGAAAATGTGACGTAATCATGGTCAGCTGTGTGTAGTAATGGTGTTCTTTTTCCAGATACACCATGTTTTGGGTGATGTGCATGTGATGTACACAGGCTCATCTGTTAAAACCTCCTGAAGTTGACATTCCCTAAATCTTGCAATAAACAGTGTTTGTTCATTTAAAATTACTGGTCAGTGCATGCAGTGTTAAAATCACTTACCCTTCCCTTCAGTAATAAATTCCATCCTAATGGGATTTTAGAGACTCTCCCTAACTTGTTCTCTCTCTCCCTTTTACCTGTGTTTACTTTAAGACTTATTGGGTACTTTGTGAATTGATGCTTTTCATTTTCTTAAAGCTTTCACATTGTCATTATTTTTCACATGTTTCTTGTGTTACTTAAGAACTGTCATGCAGATTAATTAGTCTTTCTACACAGCAGAATGAATCACTGGATAATAAATAACCATCATACACAGTAAAATTCAGCAAGTGACAAAGCTCCTATTCCAGTGTAATCAGCATTCATGGAAAGAAAATGACACTCAAACTAAACAAAACTAAAGCAGCTAGATGTTGTTTTGTGTCTGTACTTTACTGTAAATGTATATGACTGTATCTGATATTGAGAAAAACAGTATAAAAACTAGCTGGAAAGAGATGCATAATCAGACCTGGGACAGAAGTTTCGTCTGCAGAGGCAGAAGCAACTTTAACACTGAAGCAGTGGCTTGAATCAGTAGAATGTTAATTTTTTGCTGTTTAATACTACATAAGGGCTGTCAAGCTTGTGTCTCACAGGTGCAAAGTAGATGAATAGAAGAAATAATGCAGCACCCATGAATCTCTTATCTTTCTGAACTTACTGCACCATTTTGAAAAACATGAAAAAACATTATGGTGCAAAATAGGTAGTAAGCAGCTGTTTTTACCTGTTTTCAGATTTTATCCAACTGTGACTATTGAAACAGAGAGTAGATCCTTCAATCCGATGCCACTTTGTTAAACTTTGGCATATATTTCCCTATGCTAAGTGAGAGAAAGTAAGAGGACTAGTCTATGAGTAATGAGACATATAGTCTGTAGGCTAATACATATTTAGCTATGAATGCTGTGATGCTCTTTATTTGTTGCCCGTGCAGCCTACTGTATGTAACATAAGGAGCTACACACAAGAATATCAGAATATTGAACTTTCCCAGGGGACCAAGAACCTTTCGCGGAACTACGGAACAAAACCTGCGTTTCAGCAGGAGGAACCAGGGACTAAATTCAGTTCTGGGCGACAAAAGTCCCTGCTCCAGGAGTAGTACTTTCCAAAGGTTCAGGAATTCTAGGGGCGGGGTTTGCAGGGCTGACTGTTGCTGATTGGTCAAACACAGATCCCGCGGCTGCCTCAACGTGTGTACCGCTTCAGTCGTAAAACAAGCAAGTACTCTAGTATCGATATTTCCTTGTTGTGAAATTAAAACCAAAGTTAGGCTTTGTTTAAAAAAAGAGTGAGAAAAAAAAAGAGCAAGAGAAAGATAAAAAGTAATAGTGCAGACAGGCTGAGAGACAAGTTGGAGTAAATGAGTGAGAGGGAGCGGCGGAAGAGAGAACAAAGCGAGTGAACAAGCGAGATAAAACTTAATTTGCTAATTGTTTCTTGGCGGTTACATTCTAAAGCTGAAATAACCATCTAACACTCAGCAGATTGTCTGCTGTGGAGACAGATGTTCTGGACTTTTCAGTCTTCTTTTCATTCAGTCATTACATATAACTCCAACATAAGAATCAGGCAACAGTAAAGAACAACACATGACAGGATATCCCTGATGCTTCTGTCTGGAATCACTGTGAACCAGACTTTGATACCTTTTTGGATTGAGGACATTTTGGCTTTTCCTTCTCCACCTTGTGTTGTCACAATGAAATGCCATTATGAGAGCACCTTCCTTTTCTACTGTGATGTGTTTGTAATAGAAACAGGGTTATGTTAGGCAATGATGAGAGGGAACATTAAAATGATAAATGAAAATGATTGTTCTAGCCTGAAGCATGACAGATATGCTATTTTATGAGAAGCTAAAGTTATGGCTTCTTGAACATAAGAAATATAATTTTGAAAGTTCTTTACAGTTTATGGCTAAATAGTATATTATAATATGTTGACTTACATAACAAATCTAATCAGATAGATGATTATTATCCTTCAGCAATGTAAATGCATTCAAAGATGCTGCATGTTTTAAGTGGAATTTAACTAAGAGAACAGAGAGAAATGAGGGACGAGATCATGCAGAGGCATCTTTTGTCCCCGATGACGGTCAACTTCCATCCTCCATAGCTTTCATTTTTACTTCACCCGACATGCCCTTTCCTCTTCTTTCGAACCTTAAACCAGCTCTTATTTTCTTCAACCTCTTCCCTCCCTCACTTCCTTTGCCAGTGTTTTTCTCTTCACCAGGTTCTGCCTCTTTACCTTTCATTGCCCTTGTGTCTCTGCTTCCAAGTGCTTTTAGTGAGCAAGTAAACTGAAAGCGAGGACACGCAACAATGGCAGAGGCGTGTAAATGCTGTTTGACGTCATCATACTTCAGTCCTTCCAGGCCAACCTGGTGAGCACTAAAACAGAGTGGTTAATTTGAACCAGCTCTTTATTAAGAATGCCGTAATGTAGCCCAGCCTGAAAGAGTTGATGGACATCATAAACCACATATATCCACTTTATCTTGCTTATTCACTTGATAACTTGTTAGCTTGTAAGTTCTGCTTTTAAACTAATCAGTCTTTGCCTTCCAAAAATAGAGCCACTACTTTATTTCCACAAAAGTCAACTGTTTTTGCTTGCTGGTACCCAGTACATCCTTGCACGTTTGTGTCCTGACAGGAAACATACGAATTAGTGCCACCATTCTGTTTGAATTGACACCTAACCTCTCGCCCTCCAAATGAGAACCATCTTCTGTATTTAATTGGTGAAAAGTCTTATTTACAGATAATGAATGATATACTATATAGCATTTTTTGGTTCCTGAGCAAAGTCTTGCATCTGAGCTAACACCAAGGTGTGGTTTTGGCAGATGCTGGGAGCAGGGGCAAGTTTGCAAACATGTTGGAAAAATTGAGTCTAGCCTAGCTGCAGATTTTTTTTGGAGCAAATTGGGCATCATTTGCCCTGTTTGCTGATGCACAGAGCTGGTTAGAGAGATATTTATTAAGAGAACTGATGATCCAAGATTTTCTTCATTGGTTGCTTGCATAATGATACATTATGAACAGTTCTTCTCTTATCTTCTTCCCTCTGTCTCCTCCCTTCCTTGTTCCCTCTTGACACCATGTCTTCCCCTCTTTCTCCTTCATTCCTAGTCTCTGCCATCTTCCTCCGTATATCTTCGTCCACCCCTTTTTCTTGTCGCCAACCTCCTCACCTCCTACTCTCCTTGCATCCATCTGTGCCTCTCTCCCTCTTCTCCTTTTTTTCCTCCCCACTTTTTGTCTTGCCCTTTCTCGCTTGCACTGTTTTTAGAGCTTCATATTATCTGCTGTGGTTGACAACTCCTCAGAGTGGGAGTGTTATAATTGGATAGAGGACGACGTTCGCTCTGTGAGAGCAACCAAAAAAACCTTGGGATATTAGTGCTAAAAGTCACAATCAATAAAGAATCCATTTTCCCTCTCTAGCTGTCTTTTACTTTATTCTTCATCTTCCCCATTTCTCTCACTTGCCCGCTTATCTCTCACTACTTCTAATTAGACTGCTGCTGACACATTTGTGTTGCATTGTATTCACGAGCTTGTCCATTCTCTGTGTGCATGTGCAAGTGTGTATAGCCATTGTTGTGTGTGTGTTTAGTTAAAGGAGAGCACAGGCTGTAGTGTTGACAAGCCAGCTAATTAGATGCTCGGCTAACGAATGTGTCGCTAACAAGAATGTACTTGTGGCGGCAACGTGTTTTGAGCGACGCATTTTCTACTAACATTCAGAATATTGGCAGAGATTAAAAGAAGCTTGACAGTGCAAGAAATTCAAAAGCAAATCAAAGCTGATTATATGTAATGAAGTGCCACGGGTGCAGGTGCAGCACAGCAGGGTAGATTTGATCATAAATATGTCTGTGCCTATAACACAAGGGTTGTGTGTTGTCTGGAACCTAGCATTATGGAGCATGTAGTGTCAGGATGCAATTCATCTGTCTCTCATCTCTAGTAGCAACTGGTACTGTAGTATTATATTATTACTGGGGGACTTACAAAAGACTAATAAAAAAGGAAGTTTATGTCCTGTTTTTAGTCCCTGTATAGATGAAGCTTCAAAAACTTCACATAATGCAAGTTGATAGTGTATTTTCCTTCAAAGTTGGGGTGTTGACTTCAGATGTGAATGAGAATGAGAAGGGCAAAATGCGTAAACGTTTGTAATAATTAGTAGTCTCAAGCTCAATTTGAAACTGGACGAGTAGGGATACTCAATAATTAGAAAGATAATGACAAATCTAAATAAAATATTGAACTGTGCAGTGTTGTTTGCTGTAATGCTGTTAGCCTGTATAACCATCTCTTTTGCATTAGGCTAAGATATGCTTCTGAGGAGTTTTTGTTTGTGTATTGGGTTCAAAATATACATGCAAAACTTAATTTGTCCAGGTGATACAATGTGGTTGAAGGCCTGTAGTGCAAGATGCCAGTGCACTTGGAAATATGCCGTAATCATACTGTGATAATTTGATACTGAACATCTCTATACTGTTTAATATGTTTAATATGGAAATTGTCCCACGTGCAATTGATTTTTTGGCCATTATAAGCTGATGTGTTAATATGTGTTAAATTTATGAACACAAAGACTATTCAATTTGTTTGCTCATTTGGTGTACATAGTTTGACTGCATATTTGTGAAGGCATGTTAATGTGTGTAACAATGTGACAGACATGCCTTAGGCAAACAACTTTAAGATCAGCACAACATTGTATTAGGGTAATACAGGCAAAAGAAACGTGCACTTGAGCGATGTAATTTTAGTATATTTTACTCAAGGACAAATACATTAGATTAATGTGACAGTCATGTTAGACCTACCAGAAAACTACATTAGGTTAATGTAATATAAATATGATAAACATAACTAAATCACATTCTATCAACATAACAGTTAGATTTTACTTTGGAAGAATCACATTAGGTCAATGTAATATAGCTTAGTTTGACTTTGAGGGAAACAACATTGGTTCAGTGTGATTGTGATAATTGCGATATTACATCCAACAAACATGATAAAATACAGCTATATTAATCTAAATATTTTATGTGGAAATTTGCCGCATGATTAAAATAGATTCAACTGCATGTTAGCATGCTGATGATAGCATTTAGTTTAAAGCACCTCTGTGCATCAATAGCCACTTGCATGGCTAGAGATTCTTAGTCTTGTTAATTATTAAAGTGCACTCTGCTAGTTGTCTGGTCTGAAATTGTTTACTTGTATGCTGCAACACCACAAGTTTGCAAATTTGTATATTATATTTATATATATATATATATATGCATGAACTGAGCAAGAGTGATAATACACTGTTTGCATTGACCTGGTTAGTTTGAGCGAAATTACAGTTATTGATTTAAAAACTGTCCTTTCATTTGTCACCGTCACTACTACATCATGTTTAATGGATACTAATAATATGAAAATTACATTCTTCCACCATGAAAGGCTGATGTGATAATAGCATGAATTAGACAAGCTATTTTCATCCCTTTGTGATGTGTAAAGGTAAGCTAACGCTTAATCGGCCACATGCTCAGGCTGCATAGCAGGAATTCTGTCCCACCAAGTGCACATAAGTCTGGGAAAATTCAAGTGGAAAAGTTGATTAGAAAAGAGCAGACACACGGTTAACAGTTTATACACTTCCAACTAATGAAATAATGCAATGGAGAACCAGAGGTACTGTTTCTGTTTTCCAGTTAGAGCTGGGCTAAATAAATGGCTGCCTTAGGACTGCAAGAGCAGGAGGAAATGATGCACTGTCCACTAAGGTTTTCATATTCACCTTAAGTTTGACCATGACCTAGCCCTGTCTGATGCTTCCCATAGAAAAGCTTAGAGAAGTGCGCTGCTCTTTAGCAGAGGTGGGAAATGTTAACCTGACGTGCATCGTCCTCATCCTTGAAGCTTTTCCTTTTGAAAAACTGAAAGATAAAACACTTTTGATAATGCATAAATCTGATGTGTGTGTGCTCGTGATCTTATGTTATTTAAGTTACCCTGTGGATTATTTATTTAAATTTTTGTTTTACCACATTTGGTATCCATTTTCTTGAATCATGAGTGTGAATATGATGCATTACTGTGGCCTGCAAAGGGCGGTGGTGCAAATGTATATTGTCCCTCAGTTTCAGGCTAGGTAGCATCGTGGTATTTCGCCAAGGAGCAGTGCATCAGCAAAAGGAGAAGGAGAAGACAGCCAGCTGATATTAACATGGATGCAGGTTTGAAAATATTTCTGAAAATCACGTTTGCAAATGAAAATGCATTCAACACATTTTGTAGGATGCACACAATGCGCTCTGTTGGGAAATTTGAACTGACTGAATGTGAACTGCGTTTACAAGAAAACTGCACACAGTACCTTTACTTTTCCTCTGCACATATAATATATATTAATATAACTTTGGTCTGCTTCCTGTTAGTACTGGTTATTTCTCCTCAATGTCATTTTACAAGATGAGAAATTGTCATTTTGTTTATAAAATGTTGTGTATGAAATATTGTGTAACTGTGCCACACTGTATGTATTTGTGAAGGCACCAAACATCCTGTGTTTCAGTGCTCATTTCAAAAGAGTGCAGGAGAGTGAGGGGGAGACAGGCGAGATTAGTTCAGTGAGTTGGTCTTCAGCCCATATCAGTGCGAGGACACGGCATGCACCGCAGCTAGCTGAGCCGTGAGGCATCCCAGGAGCTGCCCCGGAAAGAAGAGGAGGCATGATATGCACACACAAACACACCGAAAGACTCGTGGTGAGGCATGTGTGCACGTACACACTCTCACAGACACACACACAGGTTGCACCCCACAGCTCCTCTTCATCGTAGGAGCTGTCCTGTTTTGACCGGAGCTCATTTACCACAGCCTGAGGCTATCGACACCATCACCACCACCCCACCACCCCATCACCACAAACCCCCCACACAGCACTCCTTATCAGCTCTCCCTCCACACTTTCCTCTTCTTTTCCTCTCTCACCCAGCCTCTCTGTTTACCACTCCATGTCTGTCTTTTCGCCTTTGTCTCTCACTCGAACCCCCCCCCCATGCAAACACACTTCTGTCCTTTACAAGAGATATCTTGCCATGCTCTTCAGCAGTAATGAAATGCATTTTCCTTTGTCTAATTCAATCACAGAATGCTGTGTGCCGAAACGGTTTATGAATACATTATTTTATTGACAAGACGGGATGAAAGAAGAAATAGACAGCCATGAAAGCCTTTAGCTTTTTGAACGTACACTCAATCTTTTTCCCTCACACACACACTCTATACCAGACTGAGAGGGTCTTTAAGCAAAAAATAATATAAGAGTTAGGAAGTGCAGTCATACTCAACGCAACACACACCTCTTAAAATGAACTTAAAAGTTGCCATTTGCACTTCACCTGAGCTGAAACATATTCAGAAATTAATGTTCCCTTAAGCTGTCAGTGACCTAGACTGAGTCCCAGTTCCATAATGCATATTAATTATATACTGTAGCCACTAAACTGCTTCCGAGACATTAATATACTTTATTGGGTTCTAACAAGAAATGACACAAGACATGCGCTGACAGACGTCAGTTAAAATGCAACATTGGAACGCCACTGCAATGTAAATTTAACAAAAAGAAAGCAGAATGTTTGATACTTGATTCACACTTGATTACAGAACTATTTCCTTTATGCATTGCATTGTACAACACACTCAAAAATTAAGCTGACATCTTGGGCATACTTGTATGTGATTGTAGATTATATCGAATACAGATCATGTATGTGATTATAACCCTTCAAATTATTCTGATAATTGAAATAATTACATATTTTTGGGTAACGTTGGTGCAGTCAGTGTTGCTTCCAGCCCATTCATTCTCAAGGTCAGGGTATACTTGAAATGAACTAGTTTGTACGACATGTCATCCAACCTCATCTCAAGGTAAAAGAGTTTATAGCTGTTCCAAACGGCCACACTTGAAGGTTGGATGAAAAGCCTACCATCACAGAGAAGGGAGCGATGCAATAATTATTCAAATGAGGATAACAGCACACACTTTTTTCCTCAAAGGGATTCATAGTGTTGCAGCAGTGGCAGCTGGTCAGTAGTGGACGCACGTACAGCACCCCACCAGCCCCAAAGCTTAATTCACAGTCAGCAAGCTTAATAAGTTCTTATTAAATATTTGAAATGAGCAAATTAATTAGTTTAAACTTTTTAAGCATTTTAATATTACTTCAAATGAATTGAAACAGAATAAAATTAACTGCAGAAATTAGCCTATTCTGTATTCTCTTTCCTAATGGGCACTGTACCAGCCATGCAATACACACTAATTCAACACAAGCCTCCTCCTGACACCAAGCCCTCACAAAAGGGAGGCTGACCCTGTTTGTATTCTTCACACTATCAATAACTGTAGATCATCATTCAGCTCAAGACTTTTAGCCCCTCTATTCCACTCTTTTAAGAAACAAAGTATTAAATTAGGTCTAATATTTGCATTATCAATGCAAGGGGGACACATTACTCCAGCTCCGACTATTTAACTTATTCCTGTTTACATCTAGCTGTAGTATGATAGCCTCATAGGACATACCTATACATGACCACTAAAAAAAAGAAAACGAGCGGACAATGGGAAGATGGCATGGTAGCCTAAACAGTACAGTGGTTTTATATGCATTATTGCATTGCTGTAACTATCAAAGAGGTGGTGGGCTTTAAGCAGAAAGCAGAAAGGCAGAATATGACATCCAGGTCCTCTGGTTGATGAGAAAAGAGATTGTTAAATGAAGTAGCCAAGCTGAGCTGTTGAACGGATTGTGTTTGCTTTTCTGATTCAACTGTTGTGTAATGTAGATGTAACAGTCTTCTGTAGGTGGAGTCAAAGCTTAGTGCACCAAGCTAGACAACAACATTGCTAGTGTGTGTGCAGAAGCCCTCAGTTCCTGTAGCCCTACCCAGGTAAATTATCACCAGATGCTCATTTGTACACACAAAAAGTGACGGAAGTAGTTGTGTTAGGAATAAATGCTATCAGGGAGGTAGCAGCATGTCTTGTGTCTCTTCATTCTGCCACTGGGGTGTGCCCAAGTCAGAAATTCTACATATAGTGGCTTTAATTAAGTTACTTTTCCAGGATGAACCCTACATACTCAAAACACTCATCATCTTCAAAGTGTGGGCTTTTGGAGGGAATTAGGGCCTACAATGTTGTGGCATTAAAACACTACCCTTCAACAGGAGGAAGCCCTGTTTGAACTCATATGTTGGCAAATGACTGAAGTATCCTTGAGAATGACAGTTTTTCGCTGCCAGCTCCACTACTCCTCCCCTTTTTGCTTGAACTCAGGAACGTTGATTGGAGGGCATTCTCTCTGCACAATACACAACCTTGTTGCCCCATTTACTCTGTCCTCCATCCTACACCTCCATGCTTTGCTGCTGTAATGACTCAATTTCCCCTCTGGCATGCCTGGCCCCCAGGGATCAATAAATTTAATCTTATGTTGCCTTACCTTATCTTGCCTTGGATCCCAGCCTCATTAAGACATGCTGGAACTTTTACCATATGGGCGACTTAGTAAAAATAGGCCCATGGCCAAAAAAACGTGTCTGAGGCTTAGTTGTGGTGGCAGCAGTGGCAATATGTTTTAATAAATCTTGAACTCAGGCTCATGGGGAGTGCATTTCTCATTTGTGGCCCTGACTGAAGGAGCTTTAATATCCCTGGGATTTTGGGTTTGTGAAAGCCACAGGGCTTCAAGTCCATCTGTCAGACAACTGTAGATATTACAAAACCTAGCTTTTTCTCTGTTAAACAGTCACTGGTAGCAATAGAAGATAAGACCAATTCACCCTGAGATCATTCAAGGTCTGTCTGAGAAAGGTCTGTATCTTTTGTCATTAAGGCTACCTCTCTCTCACTTGCAATCTGACAGGTCGCAGCAACCTGAAAATGTGACCCATGTGAATCATGCAGATCCGGAAAAAAAATTAGGGGGGGGGTCATCTTGACAAGAAGACGCCCCGACGCTGTTTCGGAACGTATAATTCAGGTATGTCAGGATCAGTGTTGCCAAACAATTTTCAGGCCAAAACACTGCGACAGGAACAGAGATGAACAGGCGAGTTGGTTGCATACTGTAACCCCCATTCTATGAGTTTAGGCTCTTAAAATCCTCTGTTAGGTCTGCGATATGTGCGCAATGCTTATCGCTGTGTTGACAGCTGTTCTGACAGAAAACCCTGCACTGGAGCGCATAAGGCATTCAAGCAAGCTAGTGAGCGAGTGAGTGAGTGAGTGTTCATATTTGGCTGAGTGAGTGAAAGCTAAGTAGCTAAAATTACTAGCTAGTGTTTGCTTATCTGCTAAGTTAATGAGCTAGTTAACGTATCCAGCCGTCAAAGTTGGTGCTAGTCTAGACACATGCAGCACTTGGCTGTATGAATGGTTGATTTTCAAGTAACGTTAATCCTTATGATTACTGTGATTACTCTGATTACTGTGAATAACCACATTAAGATAACAGCTTGATTAAAGAGTGTACATGATTCGTAGTAACGTGATTTCCCCAGTAACCCTGGGTTTACATCAGTTAATTGGATACTCGATTAGCTATTTTGTAAGGGTGGCAGTGAGGACAGAAATGTTAGCTGTGTCTTTCTGCACTCCATCTTCGGCTCTAGTTGTCTGCCTTGCACAAAGCAGATACTCACACAAATGATGTTAGTCAGACTGAATGAACATGCACATTATTTTGATATTGATAACTTTATGTAATTACAGCACTATACATAGTTATCTTGCATTTGACCATGCAGAGACCAAATAAAAGGGAATTGACAGACTATGACATTCTGAAGATAATTTCTTTTCTTTCTTTTTTTTCAGCATACACGGATTTATTGCCAGGCTAACACTGAACAGCCCTGAGGTTAAAACGTATTGACGAGGGGGTTTAAATATAAAAAAATATGAAAGAAAAAAATGTAAAAAATGAATGTCTTGGATCATACTTTACCATCCATATGATAACTGTAGAACCGCCACCATTTTTTAAGGTGTGGGGCTCTGTAAATTTTCCTGCTTTTTTGTCCTTTGCCAGTCACATGCCTGATGGTTGCTCTACAGATCAAGGTAAACAGCAAATGTTGTATAGCTATATTTAATTTGCACTACATTGCACAAGCATATCCAGTGTTGCAATATATTCAATGTCAGTACAAGAGCCCTTGAGCACAAAGAGGCTGGCATGAGGATCAACACATTCACAAATGAGGATAAAAGAGATAACAGCAGCTGCAGTCATGTGTTTCAAAAAGGCAGCTGGGACTTAAAGCAAAGTTCTTGATTTGCTTGTCCATCTTTGTATGACCCCTTATACATTGTATAATGAAGAGTTTTGGGCACTGACCAAAAAAGTATAAGATCACAGATACAAGGAGTTCGGAAGTGGTTTTCACACAGTGTCTGGCTTTGCTCTTCATGACAGAAGGAGGAGTTCAGCAATCAGGTAGAGTGATGGAGTTCAGCTCCTAGAGGGGAGCAAGCAGTTCAGGAACCTGGTAAGGATCTTCTTGAAAATAAATAAGTGTTTCGTTGAGTTGACTTGAAAATAATTGTCACATTTTTCCCATTTGTATAAAATCCTGCCTTTAAACTCCAGAAAATAGTCATCTTACTACAGAAGTCTGAGACTTTGAGGTCAATCTATGGTTCTTCAATAGACAAGTTAGCAATGTGCCATAATTTATCAAGATTGTATGACTTAAAATGAAATCTTTAATTAATGTATTTTAGATCATTGCTTGTAAGTTTTTTTTAAGGCTTACAGCAACAAGAAAAAGTACAGTATGTGCTTGTGTTTCCGTTTCTTTCCAGTATGATCACTGTCTTTTTACAGCTACCATTATACTGTTTGACCTTGTTTCTTTTTGGCTGATCCTTGCCATCACAGCATTACGTCAAGGAGGCTAATTAACCTCCCACGCGCTCACACTCAGGTGCACGGCCACACACACACATACACACATCCCATCAGCATGATTGCTGTCTTTTGGGTGCTTATTCTGGGCAGCGCTCCCTCTCGGGTCAACCGAACCTTGCCCTGCTGTCTTGGTGCAGAGTCAAGCAGGCTAATCTCCCACCTCCAGCCTCCCAAGCAAAGTCAACACTGGCTGCCTCCTTCATTTTCCTTGTTAGCTAACTGACAGGGGGCTGTCTGGCCTGCAGCTTAAAGGTCTTAATGAGGAGAGGGTCTTGTTAGTGCTGTGTGGATGGTGAGAGACAAATGAGCTTGTTAAGTCCAGGCTATGCATATTCTTAATTAGCCTTTTGTAGCGTGTTTGATAGCACAATCATTCTGTGTGAGACAGCTAAAGGAGAGAGTGTGCGTGTGCAACATTAAATGCATTAAAAACTCATGACTAATACCCCTCAGGTCAGTGTGTTTGTATTTACTATAGGTAGTCCTCAGGGCAGACACTTATTACCTGTAAATGTTTGATGTCTGCTTTGCGTGAGTGTGTGTGTGTGATTGATACAAACTGAATGTTGTTTTTTTTACTCATGCTTTATTACATACACACAAACACACATGCACACCCTCCTCCTCCCTCTACTGCACACCTCTGACATTACACTGTGAAATATAGAAGTTGTAAACTCCCTCTTGAAATACAGAGTCCATGATACATGGAGGGAGAGGAAATACACCCATAGACAATATGTAAATTTACACACACACACACACACACACAAAGCCATACATGTGATAAAATGTCAAACATCTGAACTCTTTCACCGGCAGTGTAGCGCAGACATTTATACATACATACACCACAAAGCAAGTTCACATTCAGCTTTTCATACTCATTGATAGTCTAGTCACTTTTCCTTTACCCCAAACCTACATTGCTACATGCCTTACATAGCGCATAACCTTTACCTTCCTATTAATAATTCAAACCAAAGCATAAATTCAGCCTAACAAAAGTGTTGTCCCAGTTCAGGCCCTGCCTTCTGTGAAATACACGTTTCAAGATTGAATCTGTCAGAACGGGTCAACAAGGCTGTCTTATTCAAACAACTCCATCAGACATGCCCGGAAACGTGGCTTTCTAAATGAAAAACGTTTTTTCTTTTTTCTTTTTTTGTTACAACTGTGCAATTACCCCACAATGTTGTGTTTGTGCAATAGTCATATTCACCTGTACATAAAATCAATTTACTGTACAAATGTGATACACATACAGTACAACTTATATTTTACATACAGATTGTTCTTGTTTTTGGAGTGAAGTAACTTAGTATTGTAGCCTTCAGTTCTAAAAATGCTACAGCTTAATAGGCCACATCCTTCCAAGGAGGCAGCGCCTGAATTGGGACGCAGCTATAACCTAATCCCTATTGCTACAACCTTTGTGGCTACGGTATATAAAGGAAGTAGAGAGGAACACAATTCCAGCTGATGTTAACCATTAATCATTACATTAATAAAGGAACAGGTCTTGGGCAAACTAATACAGTGATTTTGATGTTTCTTCTAGTGAACACTTTTTTGTGTTTTAGAGCATGTGTATTTACAATATTTATAATAGTGACCATTATTGTAATTGTGAACATAAGTTTGAAGGCTATATTGCCAAATCAAAAACTTAACAAAGCAAAACTCAACTTACTAAACAGCAGAATACCATAAAGAACTACTACTGACAATTTCCCAAAACCAAGCACAGATAATGGCACTCACATGTAACATAGTACAGAAATCAAACCTATACGCAGTGTAATGGGCATCCCATTTTTACCTGGGCCTTCTCCCAGTTTAGAGCGCACTAAATGATAAATACTAGATGTAACTCAAACAGTGGCAAAGTTAGTCTATGTCTTGCGTCCATAACATAAAAAATAAAGCTGTAAGTAAAGATGTGGCTGAGGCTGAAGGTGTACCACATGCTGAAAACATTGATAGTCTGAGGTGTGGGTGAAGCTTAGGGTGGATCTGTTACATTGACCTCTCATGGAAGAAGGAGGATAGCAATAGAGCAAAGAGCAATGAGGCAGGGAACTAACAAGGGCATGGACATGTGACACATAACAGCAACCATAAGGTTGTGGGGAAATTTGGACCGTAATTATTCCTCGTAAAAAAATAAAGCTACAAGTAATTGGAGCAAGTGGCAAATCATCAAACTCACGGACATAAGGATACTTATACACACACAGGACACTTCATTCCTGATGGGATGAATAATAAAATTAACTCCACTTCAGTGGAACAGAGTTGAATTTGGCTGAACTTTGTTGTAGAAACATTAGCCTTTGGCTAAATTAGCTCCACTGGTTACTCAGTCGCTTCTCCTGCTGGCAGCTGCAGAACTCGTGGGGTTCAGACCTTTAGCAGGCTCGCTGTAATTGGATGAAGTCCTTGGAGTATTTGCTGGCCTGAAAGACTAACACAGGCAAATAATGTATGTACACATAATATGCAAGCAGGCCACTGCATATGCATACAATTATCTACACTATATACATCTTTTCACTTCAGCTATTGGCCTCTCTCTCCCTCCTTCCCCCCTTAAGCCATGATCCACTACGAGCAACATGATCAGTAAGTCACCATTTATGTCCTTAAGAAGTTAGCAACTGGGGAAAATAGTCTGATCTTTGGATGATCGACGTGCGTGTTGGCAGAGAAAATGGTGCCGAGGTTTAATGTTCTGCAACCAATAGTGAATCAAAATCCCAGATTCCCATGCTTTGTTGTCTACGAGTCCGACTTTCATTTTGTGAACAATAACTGTCTGGCAAGCACTAAATGGAGGAATAGCTGATGCCAGGCTTTCTGTGCTACCCAGTTCTCTCCAACTTTTATGTGAAAGGCTGTAAACAATGTTGGGGTTGATAGAAGTAAATTGATTGAGATTTTGTTTATTTTCAGTGAATGCCTCCAGCGGTCTATGTTAACTAATCTAAAAAAAATAATAATGCGAGAGGCAATACCAATCCAACAAAATACACATGCCTGACTGTTGACAGCATATTTTATCTGCACAAATACCACTAATTTATTATTGACAAATGTATTTTTGAGTACAGTACAGTTTTTGTTTTGATGGCGAGTAAAATCAGTTTCCTGAAACCTGCTGTGCCCTTTTTATTCCTTATTTTACTGTTATCCCAAGGACACACAGATAAACATATGTAAATTCTAGGGCTTGTGATAGTGTGGGACATCACCCTCATTAACATGTTTGGCATCCTTTCGGGGAGACGGTGATAAATCACAGTGTACGCAAAACCAGTAATGGGCTCCCTATGGTAATTATGGAGTGGACCTTTTGAAGCAAATAATCGTACCCTCACATCTTGGAGAGATAATGCTAGAAAACAATCTGTGCCTCCCCGCCATCTCAAATGTGAGCAAACTGACTGTTTATTTTACTTTGCTGAACAAACACCAAGCTCTTCCCCAGCAACACTATGTCTTATTTGAGATTCAAATCAGTGTCTCCATTTCTTTTGAATGGTTTCAGATGAAGGAACAAATTAGTTTGTTCCATTTGACAGCTCACAGCTTCAAAAGCTAACAACAGGCGAATGTTTAGTCTGTTGCTAGTCTTTTACTGAAGGCTGTGTTTGAAAGCATCTGCTCTGCTAAAGTGTTCCTGAGCAAGACACAAAGTCCCCACCAGCTCCATTGGTGCTTCTGAGGTACTGCTTGGTGTTGAAGTGGCAACCACACCCATCGTGGTATGGCTCATTTAAAGAAAATATGCCAAAAAGGAACACATTTCTTAAATTGTTTAAAAAATGTTATATCAAAAGCAACTATCCAAATAAAGAGGATAATAATGGATACAATCAGACAATAATGCAGACAGCAATCAGTACAGTAACATTTTTTTATTTCTGTATAAATTTAAACTTAACAAATATAAATGTTGTGATTTACTACTCATTTACTTGTAATTTACTTCTTGGAATATGAAAATGTATCTTATCTCCTTTATAATGTATTTAACTACTCAGTGAACCCTATGGAGATATTTTTACATCTTCCTAAACAAAACTTTGAGCAAGCTTGAACACATGAGATGTGTCCTGAGTCCATACTAAGCAGGTTTTGAGTATGTTTTTTCTGTGTGACTGGGTTTCATGTACACTGTGGTCTTTATGCTTTCACATAACACAGATGTCTAGAAACGGCATCCTCTTCCCACTTAGCCTGATGTGTGGGTTGATATTGTTAATGTGCTGTTAGAGGGTTTATTTACAGTGATTCCAAGATATAATCAAGAAAGGAATTAGAGCAAAACCAACAAGTTGCAGAGGTTAAAAATGATACTGCAGTTATAGGGCAATAAGTAGAAAACAATATAATTAAGATCAATTAAGAGTAATCAAACAATAGTAAAAGGCAATTAAATAGCAGTTAAATTAGTAGACAATTAAACAACACAATTACAGTCAAAAACAACATGATTTGTAAAAAGGTGTTTCAAATGCTGCAGCATAACATCCAATTTTAAGCTCTTTTAAAGCTCATTCCAGTTTGGAGTGAAGGATAAAAAACAATTATGTCTGACTGAACTTAAGGCACATCAAGTAAAGGCCATTGTGCTGAATGTAACAAAGAGGTGAGGAATGAAGGCAACTTATATTGAATGGATTGATAAAAAAATGTTGGCAGATTAAACAATAGTTTGGTTTAATTGGATTACTGCAAGCCATAATCATAGTTTATAAAACTCTGGAATCTCCCACAACATTTAGATTATCAGTTAAAACTACTTAAACACTTAACATTTCAAACCTCACTTGCCCTCGTCTCAGTGGTAATTTACACTGTTTGATTAATGAGTTATATATCAAATTAAATAATTGATAATGAGACGCCATTAACATTTCCATGGTTAATTGATAAAGCAATTAGCCATCTGTTGATGAAGTGGGTCTCCGAACCCACGCTGACTGGTGTAATCCATACACACACAGTGACAAAGATCAGAGGATACACACTCGCAGCTGTCACCGCGAGACAAGGTTTATTTTATACTGAGTGTGTGTGTGTGTGTGTGTGTGTGTGTGTACACATTTACACCTCAAAATGAGGATCCACCATGTGTTTAATTGTTGACCCAGCAAGTCATGAGCTTTTGTAAGTGTTGTAAGTGTGTGTATGTGTGTGTGTCAGATAGTGCCATCTGTTCTCTAAATTTTTGGGCACCGTGTGTTTTAACAAAGATGATCTTGAATCAACAGAACAGTTCACTCACCTGTGACCAAGCCATCTGACTACAGTATTTAACACTGACTATAGTAAATGTCATTGAATTGCTCCTGCCTGCACCACCATGTGCTGCTATGTTTCTTAATAGGACTTTATTAAAGATCATTATATTTTTCTTGGTGGGGAGTGTACGGGGGACAATAATCATTCTGAGCTGCGTTTAACGCTGTCAACTGTAAATGTAAAATGGTTGTTTTTCTCTTGAAAAATATTAAGTGTCTGATCATAAGGTGGAGTTTGTGTAATAAAGCTTTATGAGTCAAATTTGAACCCCTACTGAGCTCAAAACTGAGTCTCGACTTCATAAGAGTACCCACTTTGAAGTTGCTTTTTTTCAATCAAGCAATTTCTTTTCATCCAGAAGTCAATAGAGCATGCATGTTCTCTTACAGAAAATGTGTCACATTTATAGTCAGTATTCAAACTCAGGCTTGTGAGCTGCCCAGTACAAGTACACTGACACTGAGCAGCTTTAACTGAGAGAGTTAGGCCGTATTCAGATAGAATCAGGTGCTGCGGCGAAAACGCAGATTTTCCCATTCATTTGTACGGGGGTACTGCGTTCAGGCTGCGGTGGTGCGGGCCGCAGGGGATGCCGCAAAACGTTGAAACAGAATCAGCTTTTGGAGAAACGCAACCTGGCGTCACGCTGCGGCAGCCAATCACGCTGGCAATCAGACCGGCAGATGCCCAGCTGAAGAAGAACTTGGTTTACCTGTAGCATTGTAGCATTTGCTGTTTACCTTAATATTACACTGTTTACTGAGCAACTGTGAAGATGGAAGAGAGACTGATCAATTGGCTCCGTGATTACTGTACATCAGCTGTTCAACCCTGCCACGAGGGAGTACAAAGACGTTAATCGCCGTGCAGTTGCTTGGCTTGTATCAGTCTTCAAACTGGGATTGCTGGTTAGTATCAGACACTCCCACAATGCCACACAACCCTGCGGCGAATCGCCGCAACGCCTGATTCTGTCTGTAACCGGTCTTAGAGTTCATTCAATTTGCCTGCCAAGATTTTCCCAGCCAGTTAGTCCATTAATGCAAAAGGTGTGACCTGAAATCCACAAGTCTTGTTCTTTACCAAGTTTAACTTGGTACCATCAGGAATCTGTGCAATATTAAAACATTATCCAAACTTATACAATATCATTTTTTTAAATGGATTTAAGAAATCAGTGTTTATTTTGAATATTAAAGAATAAAACAACAAAGATCCAGGCAAAATAGAGATTTTTATATATATATTTCAAAGCCATGCAATCACCACAAACAGGTGAAAGTTACACTTTCACTTATTGATAGGCGTTTTTTGCATGATGACATAACATGATCACATTTAATATGTTTTTGTATTATTACAGTCATTTCATATAAATGTTTATATCTTGTATATATACTTTATACGTTTGCGTGTACTGTTGGACTTTGAGTTTATTCCCTAAATGGTAAATGTATAGAGGAGGCCCATGGACCATTTGCTGGAGGAAAGCCAGAAGAAAAACACCTGGCGTCACTTAGACTATGTTTTTCCAGTGTATGGATTCCCATTTAGGGATGTAACTGTAGTGGACTCCTGGACCAGGCCATGTAAGGTTGAAATCTGCATTGTAGCCTCATCACATGGAATTGTATATGGACACGATATAAAGAGTAGTAGTTTCCTGTGTTCTGGGCAGACTCTTCTGTCCCACTCTGTGGTATTAAACCAGCTTGAACTGAGAATCGACTTGTGGTCTGATTGATTTCATCTTCATCTGATCCAAGTCAACAGAATCTCTTCTATCACTTATCCTGAGAAATATCTCCACATTTATTGGATGGATTGGCACAACTTAAAACTTAATACAAGTATTCATGGTTTCCAGACGATGAATCCTAATAACTTTGGTTATTCCCTGACTTTTCCTCTAGCGCCACCATGAGGTTGACATTTGCAGTTTTTGATGAAATATCTTGACAACTATTGGATGGATTGCCATAAAATTTGGTAAAGGCATACTTTCAAAATTTTGTCCAGTACTTTGGTTTATGACCAGATACCTGCAAAACTGTCATTCCCATCATCTTCAGTTGTACTTTGTGTTCAGTGCTAATTAGCTAATGTAAGCATGCTAGCACGATCATGGTAAACGTTATACTTGATAAACATCAGCGTGTTACCATTGTCACTGTGAGTATATTAGCATTCTGACATTAGCATACAGTTCAAAGCACTGTGCCTAGTTACAACCTCACAGGGCTGCTAGCAACTGTCTTGTTTCATCAACAAAAGGTGCACTGAACCTCATTATACTGCAACGTACGGTGCTCAGTGTCTACTTGCAGCAGGAAACAACTTGTTTTGGATGTCCGGAGACCAGTCCATTTTAAAACATTCTGCACCTTATTTAATCTAGATTTCAAAGACAATGAGCCTTGCACTGACCCCACTGTAATAATGCAGTTTTTGATGTCCGACATACTGTATGTGCATATGTTGGACATCTGTACAGTCTACAGATCATTAATGTAGACACAGTAACATGTTTAATCAGAAAAGTTGCCAAAATGTTAAACAAATATTATAAGAGCCACACAAATTCTAATTCAGTTTTGGATGTCAGCATTGGAACTATACAATAATCTACCTCCACTATGCTCAGTGTAAAGCACTTTGAACCTGTACTGCTCTGAGACATTTTCCTTCCTTCAAAATTCAACAGCACTTCAGAACTTAGAATTGCATCCTACCAAGTGACAAATTAGCCACTCAGCGAGGCACAGATGCTCTGGATATTTTCAATGAAAACTGCCATCAACAGGACACTTTCACCAGAACTCAGCAACCACAGCACCCCTCAACACGAGTATCAAGAAACTGCGAGCACACTTATGGGAAAACATTTTTTTTTAATGGGAAAAGTGTTTTCCCCTCTACCTTGAAGGAAATCGAGGCTTATTCACGTGGCACTCCCATGGAGAAATGTAGGTGCAATCAATAAAAGACCTTCACATCTAGTTCTTTTTGGACCTATTTATAAAATCTCGTCTGACAAGACATGTCTCTAAGGAAACTTTTGAATCACTTATAATTACTTTTTTTAGTTTCTGACACTTTCAGCTGCAAGAAACAGTAACAGGCTGATGAATGGCTGGCTAGTGAACATAAAGATGTTCTAATCCATCTTTAATGATAATTTGGACATTTTGTTATTAATTTTCCATCGGGTTTCCTTGGAGTGACCCTGAATCTAAAGTCTTGCCATGCATTTGCTCCCACTTACAACTTTTATCTGCTCTTCCTTTACTCGCTCTCCTCTTCCCCTCTTATTCCCACTCCCTGTACCTTTCTCTGCCCTCCTCCTCCTTAATCCTTTCTTTGTCACCTCTCAACCAAATCTCTTTTCTTCTCTCTTCAGTTCTCTCCCTCTTTCTTTACTGTTACTCTACTCCTCCAGTTGCCTTTTCTTTTTCACCTGCTTCCCCTCATTCCTCCTCTTGTCCCCTTCTCATCCAGCCCACCCTCTCCTCTCCTCTCCTCTCTTCCCCTCTCCTCTCCAGGCAGCCAATTAATCTTGCCTAGTGCTAATTCCTCATGAGTGCCATTTAGTGGCAGCTCAGTGGGAGGATCCATAAGGATTTAATGTGTTTATTAAAAGTTTGACTGCTGGTCGATGGAGACTTCTCTTCTCCCAGCAGCCTACTCTCTGTCTCTGCCAGCAGGACAATGCGCAGCATGTGTGTTTGCCTGTGTGTATGAATTCCTCAGGGCTGCTGCTTAGTAATTGATTTTCAATATCTGTGACACATTGGGTGGCTGAAATGAAGCAGACAGTGATGAAGTATTTCAGCAGTTGCTGCTTGACAGGCAGGACACAAAAATATTTGTTTTATTAATTTGCCTTGCAATTGTCATATGAAAGTCATTTGAGTAACCAAGATATTAACTTGTGTATCCCTGTTTGAAATCATTTACAACAAACAGTTTAAAAGGCTCATGGATTATGAAAATGTAACAGTGGTTGTATATAAATCGAGTAAAGGACGAGATACAGTATTTCAATTCTGCAAGTACTTCACATTAGCTTGTTCTTTTGGTTACTTAAGTGTAAAATTGTTTATACCTATGCATTGTATATATGTGGTAGATGGAGAATCAGTTGGTTTTCTCATCAAAAGAAAGACGAGCATTTTGTCTAGACTGGTTCAGAAGAATTTTGATTGACACTATCCACACAGAATTTCAGATTTTATCTTCTTGGTTAATAGAGATCCTTCACTGTTGAAACCAACAGATAACACCTCATCTGTTCCCAATAACTGCTTATACTGCACATCATCAAACAGACAAGAATTGACTAGGCGTAACAACAGGCCGGCTTACAGATTGTACAAAATACAACAAACAAACCCATTTAAGTATAGAACATTCAAAATCACTAAAATGGTTAAACGGGGTTCAGTATGTAGCAGCAGGTCATGTGTATAAATGGCCAGGCGCCAGACTATTACAGGTGTTTTCACATTTAGCAATCAACATAAATCTAAATGACCTTGCATTGTATTGCACATGTTTTACTGTTATTTTGTCCACCCCCTGTATATCTTAACTTGCATTAACATTCATGGGATAAACTTGTTTATACCATTTGAGAAAGAAAAAAAAAAGTTTATCATTTGCATGCATGGAGCATTTTGGCTCTTGGCCCTGGTCCAGTGAAGGTCTTATGTGAGTTAAGCTGTTAACATTCACCTCTGATACCTTGCAGCTGAACGTTGTTGTTGCCAAGAACAAATCAATTACCCGAATATTACTTTGTTAGTAGTGTGTTTGGTATAATAATGTTTTAATGAAATAGATATCAGTTATTAGTTATATAGATATATTAGATCCTGACGGACATTTATTTATTTTTTTGCTGGCATGGCCTGACTCTTTGGTTGCAGCATACTACAGTTATTTTTTAGATTGCTTATATGCAAGCGTTATAGCTCCTGATGGTAGCATACAGTATACTTGCTACATAGTTAATCTATCTAATAAAATATTCTGTATGTACTGGGGTACATTTTTTTTAATCTTGATTTATATGTTTCTCATTTTGTTTAATTCTAGATTTGAATTAGCAATTCCTCTTTCTTTTGATATATCATTTTATCTAATTTAGCTTTATCACTGTTTAACAAAATAGCTTCCATATTTCAGAACTATGGAAATAAACAACTACTTGGTGAGCAATGATGTCCTTTGGTCCTGAACCATTAATCCCTTGCTGTGCGTTGGAGGTTGTGGTCTTGCATCTCTCCTCACTTCATTTCAGTGCTGTACCGATTCCAGGACAAATGTTGGCAGGAGAGAGGAATAAGAGTGGAAAAAAAGCTTTGAGTGTTCATATTTCTTTACCCAGTGACAACAATTCAGGGTTGTTTTCAGCAAGAGAGTGTATCATCTTACTGTGTACATTAAGGAATGGACAGCTAAATAAGCAAAGTAAATTGTCTATATTAAAAATAAGTGAATAAATAAAATGAACCATTGTTTTGCAGTTGTTTCAGGGGTGGATACACATTTTCATTTTTCTTCCAAGCTTAGGATCTAAAACACATAAAAATACATTTTCCAATTTATGCACGACTAAAAAAAAGCATAACTGCTTGAGCTTCCTGACTTAACAAAAAAAATGTTTTAAATCACTAATCAAAGTTGCTCTACTTGACTTAAGTAATACTTGCCTTTAGTGATAGCTTAATTTTTATATTGACAATTAGAAATAAAATGTCTATGTGTAGGTGTTCAACTGGGCTGACATATCATGACTGCATAGAACTTAACATATGATTGTCATACTCACCAAACCAGTCAGTGATTGCTTGTGCCCTGTGTGGAAACATCTGCACTGATTATGTCTCTCCAGTCACTTATTCAGGTTTTTCCCTTTAGTTTTGTGTGTGCATTTGTTTAGGAAGGAGAAAGACAATGAGTTGCAGATCTATTAGTTACTACACAATTTAATGCAGTCCACTACAATCTGGCAATAATGCTTTTTATAGGATTTAATTTTTGTTGACAGTGCTAACTCAATGGTAATTTGAATGCTGTAGTTAGTTGGGACAAAACCTTTGCAACACTCTGGATTCCTCTTCCAGAATTGCTTGCTGTTTCAGTGCCACGGATAGCTCCACTAGAGAGGTTTACATGAATGAGCTAATAGCCTGAGAGATGTGGAGCTGGTTATCTCTGATATATTGCAGGAAAATGGCCTTGAAGCAATTTCGTATTGAGAGTAAAGTTTCACAAATGTCTCTGTGTACTGTAACTCCCTCACAAAAGAATCTTTTCATTAATTTTTTTCCCTGTCTCTGTCTTTCTCTCTTTGAAACTTAAATTTTGTTAATTCTTGTTTCATCTTCTCACGCACGCACACACACACACACACACACACACACACACACACACACACACACACACGCTCAAGTCTCTTGGTGACAGGGTCTAGTTGAGCGATATCATCTGCCATGGGACAATCTGTAAAAGCCAGGACAGAAAGTTGGCAGAGGTGAACCACAGGACGATCCCAGATACCAGAGAGGCACGCTGCCAAGATGAAGAGAGGGAGGGGGCAGATGGGCAGAGAGTCAAGCCAGAGAGAAAGCAAAAGTGAAGGCAAGATTTTTGGGGTGGGGGTTCTATGACAGGTAAAGAGATGAGATTTCAACTGAGATTTTCAACCAGCGTTAAGTTACTCTTTAAGTAAAGAGTTACATTTTTCTGTGGAAGAGCTGCACAGTGCACAATAGTCTACATCAAAATTAGTAACACAGATTTAAGGTACATTTGCATCTAAATAGCTCTGCATTAGGAAAACATAACCTGCATTGAATTTTTCCTTTTAAGAGCAACTTGAACACGCCCCCTTCACAAAGTAAGAAAATGCATTGAACCCCGGTGCCCCCTGCCCCCCCCAATCCCTTCATAGCTTTGTCAATTAGTTTCTCAAGTGTTCCTGTCTCTCTCCCCATTTAAACAGACGCTTTTCAGTCATTTTCAGATGTTTTATTGCCAAGATATAACATCTGAGGATACATATGTAACTATGGTTCTATATAGATTATTTTCCTTTTTCCAGGGTCGCAAGAGTGAAATGCAAGTTGTGATAGATAGATCTCTCTCTCTCTCTCTCTCTCTCTCTCTCTCTCTCTCTCTCTCTCT
>SEMN01000242.1:102500-115154 GCA_005408345.1 Macquaria australasica | reverse complement strand
CCAGTAACAACTTGCGTTTCACTCTTGCGACCCTGGAAAAAAGAAAATAACTTCTATCAAAATAAATACTATAAAATAGGACCAGGATCAATAAATTGTGTAATAAAGTGACTTAGTGTGGATTTAAGTGGATTTAGTGTTAACCTACTCTTTAATTATCCTCTATAATAATTTGTATAGTATAGTATGTTGAATCAAATCCATTACAACGTATAAGTGGGCCCCATCCTTTTTGATTTGTACATTTTCAAATCCAAAAACCAAGAAGTAATTCAACATTTTAAACTAGATTTCCTCTGCTTTATTTCCCCCATTGGGTTTATTGATTTATGCTTAAAGTAAGGTCTATGTTCAAACAAAGCCTGGAGTTACATATTTATTCTAAGTACAGCTGTTCACTGTGTCTAATAAATCTGTAAAACATTAGCTTTCAAATTGCGATTGTGGCTCAGAGCTTGTATTATTCAGGTGTCCTCTACAGTTGTTCAGAAAGTTCTGAGTGTTTATAAAAACTCCCCTGAAAGATTTTTACTGTCTCCCTTGTCAGCTAGCTTGTTTTTTACAGTGAAGGTCTTTAACAGTTACTATCACCTGAAAACCCATTTTGGAAAGCTAATGGTCTTTATAGGAGCCGCCCGGCTTTGGGACAGCTGGGACATAAAAATAGATTGTAGCCAATATTCATAAAGTACAGCCTGACAAAACTACTGTAGACTGTTTCTGGCATGATGGAGGCACACTGGGTATGGCTGCCAACATCCTGTAGTAACCTCCGAAACCTGCTATCAAACAATCCATCAGATGTTTATTTATATAACACCTTTTGTACAGGTTAACACAGATTGAAGTACAGTACAAATAAAAGCAAAAGTGACAATATAACACTCTAAAACCAATAAATATATTAGGAGAGTTTATATTAGTCCTTTCTTGTATAGCCACATTTCTTGGGTCACGACATGACACAAGTGTATTTCCATGGGTTTATTTTCTTTGTGAACCTAAATTTATTCACTTTGCGTCTCAGCATGAAAAAATCTAAAAAACACCTATTCCACACTGTCTGGTCCAGCATTGAAATTTTCAGCTGAGTTATTGTCTCGTCTTTGGGAAGTTCAACCTTGATTTGTCTTTGAGTCTAACCACCAGCAGTTAATGCTCTTAAGGGGGAGAAACTGCACACAATAGGCCAACACACACACACACACACACACACACACATTCAAGCTGCTAAATTTACAGCCCACCTGACTATACACCTGTGGTAAATGAGCCAGCAAATGGAATACTCTTCACTGCCCACGTGCACACACACACACACACACACACACACACACACACACGTTTTCAATGCAAATATTGCAAAGCACAGACAAACTGTTCTTATAGATGCATACAGAAATGTATGTTCAATGTGACAGGAATGAGTCCCAAAGTAGCAATCTTATACACCCAAACACACAAAGTACTTCACACACATACTCCTACATATACTTAAAGTTCCCCTCCACTCAAAAATGTTTTTCTTCTTGTTCCTCCAGTTGAATGTTTGAGCTTCACTTTACAGATTGATGTATGTGCAGAGTTTTTACACCAGAAGGATGTTTTCACTTTCATCTGCTGAAAGTGAAAAGTTTCTATGTGCTCAGTGAAAATCCCATTTTCAGGGGCGGGCCTACAAGCATGATTTGTGACATCACAGTTTGGAAGCCAATCCTGGTTCAATATTCAACTTGCAAAAGTGTGAAGTGGAAACAGCGCACATAGACTGAGAATTAACTTTACTTAAAGTGAAGCAGGAAACACCTGATGGCCAGCAGTTCAACTTATATTTATAGATTGTGGATTTTTAATTAAGGAGAAGGAGTAGATGTCATTTCAAAGATTTTAAAAAGATAATTGAACTTGTTTTGTGAAAATAACATCAGATACAAATGATTCAAAGTTTATACACATGTGAAAACATGTCTGGAGGGGATCTTCAAAAGCTTGAAATCCATCCACACGTAACATTCGAGACAGCTGGTGAGTCTTCACATTTTGAGAAACTATTTCATGGTCTGTTTATTCTAAAATGAAATTTACTCACCATCGCTCTTTTCCACACACACACACACACACACACACACACACACAGAAACAGGTTCACATGCCCAAACTGAAACACATGGTGAAAATGACAGACAAGTTTTAGTGAAAATGAAAGATAAAATCAGTGTACTGATATCTCAATACATACTTATATGCATATTTACTGTACATGGTATAAGGAGTGTTGTCATGATGTAGAACCTTTTAATGTTCTGTCACATTTTGTAATTCACTAAGACCGTGTGATTTTTTTCTTTTGTCTCATTCAGATTTTCAACCATACAAATGAAAATAATGTCGTGTAGTTTTATAAACCAACCAGACACAATTCGATTTACAAAGTTACAAAATTAGGTTTTGATTACCAGCAGAAACTACATGAGGGAACAATGTATCTGCAGAAGCTACTATAGGTTTTAATTTAGACAAGAAACAAAAGACCCAAACACGGAGCACTGCACATCACATGTGATCATGAACCTACAATATCCATCTACAACATTTCTTACTTTTCTGAGTCTGTGCTAACATGCTGACAATGACAATGCTAACACGCTGATGTTTAGCAGGTACGATTTTACCATGTTGATGTAATTTCTAACAGAAACTGACGTACTGTTTATAAAGTGTGTGTTTGTGTGTACAGAGTGAACAGTCAGCAGACCCACTCCATTATCCCCGGTCAGTCTTTAACAAGCTCTGAGACCCTGTACAACCCAGCAGCTGTCATTTACTGCCATCTACCAAACAAGCACTCAAACACACAAAGTACACACCCACGCACTGTCACTCTAAACACACACACACCATTTAACTTTCCGATACACACCCATACAACTCATTATGAACACACACACCCTTTCTGCTGACACTCTGCATGCACAGTCTCCGTCTTTGTCTCGCACACACACACACACACACACACACACACACAACAAACACACACACACACACACTTCTGCAGCCCTCTAAGTTGATGGGCTCATCAATTTTTTAATCTGCATTGTTCTTAGGACAGCAATTACCATCCTTCCCCCTTGTCACATTGCCCAATAAAAATTGGTCACACAGGGTGAATAGCTTGTTATTGCAGTAATTACATACAGTGGTTATAATTCTCTTCTCACCACTCTTCTGCTCTGTCAGTTTCCCTCTCTCCTTTGCCGTTTCCTCCTTCATTCCTCTCCATCATGTTTTCCCTTTCCTCTCACACTGATTTCCTCTCTTATTTTTTAATTTTTATTTTTTTCCTGTTTCCCATGTCTGCTTATTATAAGCAACTGTGGGCTTGTTTTCCAGGGAGCCTGTGGTCGATGGCTGCAATGTGTGCTTTCTTTGGATTTGGGGTTTGTTGTTTCTAGCTGTTTAGTAGCCTGCACACAGAAGCACCACAGATATAATATAAACTCTAAGTTTCTGTGTCTAAGGGACTGTATACACATTATTAGGGGGTGAGAGGAGGTTAGAACAGGGTTATGTTTTTTGTTTGTTTTTGCTAAGATGAGGGTAGTCTGACTTTTTTGGGAGAGCAGAGAAGCAACTTTTTATTATTTAACTCCCCAAATTTATATTTCAGCCATCCCTTGCATGATTTCTTAACAAAATAAAAGAGGGTGCAAATTAGGGTTCTAGTGTGCATAGTGGGTCATAAAGGTCTCTTTTGTTATGTTCTCTTAACCAAAAGTTTCCTTTTATTTTTTTCTGCATCTTAACAGTTAAATATGTCATAATGTTGGCCTATTGTAATTCAAGTATTTTTTTGTCATGTTTGCCATAAAATATTAAAGTTTAAATTACATTACACTGTCTTAAATTCTTTATGCCTTGCTTTACTAATGGTGGTTGTTCCAACCCAGTATTATATTTTGAGATATTAGGAGGATGGTGTTGCAGTCTAAGTTAAGGGTAGGGTCCAAATAAAATATTAATGTTGGGGAGGGTATTTTCATACAGTCCATAAGATATTAAAATCTTTGTTTCAGAGGTCCAGACTTTAGAAAAATAGACTGACAGCCAGAGAGAGATGGTTCTATCAAAAGCAAACTGATATTCTTGAATATATAATCTACAACAAAAATACATAAAAATAAGTCCACCTTATATTACAATTCAAATGACATTCCTGTGGACCATGCCTTCATTTATCTCCAAAGAAGAGAAGATGTGGTTCACCATAGATGAATGTGTGTGTTGTTTATCAAGTAATCCCATTTAATTGTGGGTTTCAAGAATCAAAAAGTCTGGTTTAGGGCTTTACAAAGAGAATCAGGTCGCTTTTCCTGCACTAATGTTAATTGCTAAACTAAGGCTAACATGGCTAACTTCTAGCTTATGTATCATAATTGACAGTGCTTTTATACTTCTTACTTGCCTATTATGTATTTGTTTATGCAATTATTTCAATCTAACTTAGTTTTTAAAAAAACAAAATCAGTATAGCTGCTGCTTATCCTTCATGATAGCCTTCCACAAATTCAGTACTGAGTTGTCAGTCCAACACGTCTGTTGCTTGAAAGATTTAGTGAAGGTACAAGTTCAGGCAGTTGTTAAAGTCAATACTCTCTCACTGTGAGGACATCAGTGGAGAACAGTAAATTGACTGTCTGAATTTGTGGCTTCCTCGCGTGTATCAGCTGTACCCAATGTCCCTCAGCATTCTGGCAGAGATTGTGGTTTACAGCAGTTAGTGGTTGATTAACCTGGACAGCAAGGTGGTAGCATTTCGGCTCAGAGCAGAACTAACAGCTGCTGTGGAGAGTTAGTGGTTTGGGGCTGTCAGCTTAATGTCTGGAATATGTACCAGAGAGAGGGGAAGGTGATAAACTCAGCTACTTCTGTCGTGGATAAATATGCAGATCTAATGCACAAGTAGATAGTGTTGTGCCAAGACTGTATGTGGAGAGCCTTTTGTTCTTGCACAACTTGTTGTTTCCACTGAAGTTAGTGTCTCTAGCCACCCTGAGGCAGTGTGTATGAGGAGAACATCTGCTGTATCCTGTACATGCAGGTTACAAAACAAGAGCTTACTTCCTTGCACAGCAGCCTGGGCTGACCTGTGCTGTAAACTAGAATAGTGCTGGGAGCTTTAATTGACAGATTGAAGGCCAACTTCCAACTGTTATTATGGGTATCATATTGAACAAACCATGGAGAACAGGCTGCGATTGATAATGCCTGTGATTCTGAAGTCTGTACTATTCATCTAGCACTGGTTTGCATGGTTAGTGTTATGGCGGGTAGCAGGGACCCAAGTGCAGATATCACAGGCAGACTGGAGCACTTCAAGGATTTATTTACACCAAAAGATGAGCTTACATGCTACAGGCACTGGTAGGAAGGCAGGAAGACAGGCAATAGGTAACTGGCAGGTCCAGGTTCGGGAGACAGAAGCACAGGGGAAACATCCAAAAAAAACAAGACAGCAACACAACACATGGAAATCAGGACTCCAGGAAACCAGGATGAACCGACACAGAACAAAGGAAGGGAACCCGTAAATGTAGTGAGTAACTGATGAGGGAATGAGGTGCAGGTGGGGACATGGGCAGGGAAGCTCAGGTGAGGGGAATGTGGTGATTGCAGGGCAGATGGGAGTGGCAGGATCTTGAGTGGCAGGGGAACGTCTGAGGGCATCTGATGGACTAATGAAAAATAGCAGTGGGAAAACACAAATCTGGCAGGAGAGGAGGGACAGGGAGACAGACTGTTACCTCACAGCAAGAACCCGACCCAGTCTGCTAGGGCCTTTTCTGTGTGGTTTGAATGTTTTCCCTGTGTTTTTGTGGGTTACTTTCAGGTGCGTCATTTTCCTCCTACAGTCCAAAGACATACGGGTTAGGAGAATTAGAAACTCAAAGTACACTTTACTTACAGAGTACTTACAGAGTAAGTACCCTGTGCAATTCTGACTGTAGTTATGTCTGGCTTAATTAACATAACATAACAGCCATCCGAGCAATAGAAGTGCACAAACCACCATGCATTCCTAATAACAAGCTGGACAGGGTGATAGGAACATACTGAGTATACAGATGGACTGCAGAGAGGTAGATTCTGTTGTAAGAGTGGTTTGAGAAGCTCCTTTGGATGTTTTGATACTTTCTTGGTCCTTTTCCCCACCATGTAAACTTGTCAGTAATGTAATTTATTTATCTGTGAAGGATAAAACTGCAAACTTGTTACAGCTGCATGTAGGTGAGGGTTTGATAACTGAAAGATTTAGGTGGAGTATCACTTTAAGTAAAAGGCAGGTAGTCTTAAGACTAAGGAATGATATTGTCTTAAAGGAATGAATAAACGTTTGTCTTGGTTAGAACATGGCTGAAATGAAACATAGCAGTGATGTGATCTGGCTGTGCAAAAGAGAAACTGGTACATCTGAGGAGCTCCACATTTGAAGATTTTCATTCCATAATGCTGGCTCTGCTGTCAAAAACTGGCAATAGGGGGATATTAAAATAAAAACAAAGTGGGTGGATTGACTTGAACTTTCTGCATTAAAGATGCAGAAATAAAAATACAATACACAGCTATTTCTCAAATCCTTCACAAAGTGATTTCCTCTTGTTTCACTTAATGGCATCTGTCTTCTTGACTTTAACCAGCCAGCCAAGTTAACCTCTCCTCTGATTATTGCTGAGATGTTCAGTCTAACTACAAAGGTGAAATGAAATTTAAACTTCGTTAAGAGTCCACTTTATCAGAGATGTCAGCAGATGGCTGGGTTGTGATTGGATTTTATTGTCAAAGAGAAAAATCAGACCCTTGGATGCAGTACATGAAGAGAGACTTAGAGTGTTACTTCAGTGCCATGGCTATATTTCCCCATCTTACTCTGCTCTTTGTCATGTATCAGTATTACACTGTGAGAGAAAATTGGCAACAAGATTGGAGTGAGTGTCTCTGATCTGTGGACATCTTCCACCGTGGAGCCGTCTTGTTATCGTACCTGCCCAATAAAACATCAGCAGATGGGAAGTGATGATTAGAGCGCTGTGTGCCACCAGCATGGGGAAAAGATATAGCCTCGCTGCCAACATTGTTGTTCAGCTGTCCGAAACAATCAAAGGATGCTGGCTGGCTGTGTCTTATAGAGTCCTCAAGGATGCAATGTGAATTTAGGTCTGAGATATTTTGTCAACAACCTATGACTTAAGGTCATCGTTTTCATTTTTTACCAAATTTCACTGATAAATAATTGGATTCAAATGTCAGATTTAGATTTGTTTTAATTGATCTGGAGCAGATCAATTAAAACAAATTTCACCTGTTTTTTTTGTTTTGTTTTTGTACATCCAAAGGCTACTGTATGTTTTCATGTAAAGTCACTCATAAAATCTTGATAACACTGAGTGAGCAAAGATGTGAAATATGAGCAAAAGAGATCTAAAAAATCAGTTTTTTCATCAATGTTTACCACTGTTACCATCTTAGTTTTCCTAACATTTGCTAATTAGCACGGAGCATAGCTGAGGCTGATGGGAATGTCATTAATGAAGGTATTTGGTCACAAACCAGAGTATTGGACAAATTGAATCTTTGATCTGCTGGTTGTGCTAGATGAAGAGTCAGAGGATCACCAAGGCCATTAGGAATCATCCTCTGCAAACCATGGATATCTGTGCCACACGCAATCCACACTATCCAATAGTTGTTGAGACATTTCACACACAAAAAAAACGTAAAATGTCAACCTCATGATTGCACTAGAGGAAAGGTTAGGGGATCACCAAAGTCAGTAGGCTTCATTCTCTGGGGAACATGATTGTCTGTACAGAAATGCATGGCAATCCATCAAATGGTTGTTGCGATATTTCAGTCTAGAAGTGGTGGACCAAACTGACTGACATTGCCATTCCTAGAGCCATGCCGCTAGCGTGGCTACAAATACAGCACTTGCTTCTGATGAAAGGGGAATTAGTCACCAGAAATAGACAATGGAATCCCCAGAAAATCAAATCCCAATGATTTGTTAGTAAAAAGATCATTTAAATGAAGACCGAAGCATATCTACTGTATGCAGCAGTCAAGCAATTAGAAGTCATCCATAAACACACACATTAATCAACACCAGCAACAATATCCAGCTCCACCATTGTTCTTCGTCTGTATTCATGCATATTTGACATTTAGACAGTTTTATCTATACAATACACATGATGCATTCAAAGTATACAAGGAAATGTTACATGAATGCATGTATCAAAGCTCATTCCATGAAGGTGCTCTGAAGCCTAAGTAAATTATATTCTCACAATCTACTTGAATGGAGGGATAATTCAATTACCATGCTTTGACAATGTTTGTCATTTGCAGGATTTATGTATTTATTCTTTTGTGGAAAACTAATGGATCCATTACAGATATGGTCCCTATTTGTTACGGTAGCGTCAGAGCGGGACCCCAAAGACGGAAACACGAAACTCAGGCGTGTCCAAAAAGAATACAGTTTATTCAGAAAAATAGCAAAGGCAGTGGTGCTAGCCGAGGGGAGACCCGGAGGGAAGGACGGACTGGGCAGGCAGACTCGGAGGTAGGCGGTCCGGGAGTGGAGTAACCGGGAGTGAAGTCTGGCAGAGGCAGGCTGGCGGCTGGGTCGTGGTGGTGTCTAGAATCCACAGGGAAAAACGAGGTCAAAAAACACATAGAAAGCACAAGCGTACTGGGCTAGGAAATAATCCTGGTTTGCACTAGACACAGGCCTAGACACATTTACCGACTGGCAAACGGAACGATCTGGCGAAGTCTGGAGAGTTGAGCCGGGTATATAAGAGCTGCCAGGATGATTGGATGATGAGCCCCAGCCGCGCAGGTGGAGAACAGGTGCCAGAGATTCACAGCCACGCCCAACACACACAGAGAGAGACACACAGAAACACTGGGGAAAGGGAAAAAACATAACCACAAGAGGACAGGGGAGAAACAACCCTAACTATAACACTATTAAAATAATTTCTTCAGACATAGCCAGCTAAGGGAATGCATTAAGCCCATTTTCTGTTTGTTTACTTCTTTTGTTGGTTTGGCACCTTTGAAAAAAAGTAATCATACAAGATCATCTATGAAATTAGCCAGTCAGGAAAGTCAATAGTATGAGGTGCCACAGAGACACCGACATCAAAAACACTGTTTGCAAAATTAAGCACTGCTCTGTGAAACCAACAGAATAATTTGATTAATCGGTATTTTTGCTACAAAGGATTAAGAGTACCAGCTGTTACTGTATATGTCTCTGTGATTCTGCAAGTATTTGTTTATTGTATTATTTGATCATTTAAAATATTTAAATATATTCTTCATCTTTTTAGCAGATTTCTGTTTGAGAAAATATACTTACATGCCAAACAAAATGTATAATATGTTTTTCTTGTATAAATTTCATACTTTGGCCTCCTTGATTGAAATTGATGTATCTGTAGTAATAACCTGAAACTTCACATCATTCTGAATAGTCACATCCTCACAAACCTGTCTACGAATAAAACTTTATCTCTTCAAGTGGCAACACATTTCTTTATCTGTGCTTGTTATCCTGTTCCTTTGACATATCAGAGGGACCATACATGTGATAATAATAAAGATCATTAAGATCCTTTTCCCTGTCCTCAGCCTGGACAAACATGTCGTGACTTGAGTCAGTTTTCCTCACCTTCGTCAGGTCGTCCTTGTGAACCTTCTGTGGTATGGCTGGCTCCCTGTTGGCTTCCTGGTTGACAGATTGGTAGCTGCCTGATGGTGTCTGGTTGGGTTCAGGGGCTGGTCACCAGCTGCTGGCCGGTCAGGTGGCTGAAACTGGCAGTTGGCTAGCTGTCTCAATAGCTATCAGCTGCTGGCTGGCTATGTGGCCGGTTACCTGCTGCTGGCAAGCTGTGGGATGGAGACTGGCTGCTAGTACACTGATTGACTTGATCTCACCTTGAGGGACTGAATGGCTGGGTAAAATCAAATCAGAGCTTGTGACCCTGAAAAACAACCAGAAATGTTCATGGCTGCATGTGAGGCGTCTTACGACCACCTCTTTTACCAGGAGACCTATAATTAAAACACAAACATGATGCATATGAATCTGTGGTTACATGCTGTATATTTACATTTTTGTAATTTCAAATTATAGCCTACAGTGTGGTGTAAATGTACTGATGTGAATTTCCCTTTTAATACCTTCCTACAGTACATTTAGTAATATTATTGCTGCAAATAGTCTTTCTCACATATCCCACTTTGAATGGCATTAATCTCAACTACCCAAACAAACCAAGCTAGCAGTAATTGTTTCAGAGGTGAAAACAAAAAACTACCACTGCCATTAGTACACTGACGTCTTACATAGAACTGAATTAATGACACTCCAACAAGCCCACAATGTGTCTGGCATATGGTTTGGTTGCTATATACATATGCAAGTTGCTGCAAGTTTCTTTTGGTGCATTTCTGACACAGTAGCCTCTTAAGGCGTATTTGCTGCCCCCAGTGTTCAATACACTCGTCATTTTGAACAGAACAGAACTGCCACCAGTAACCACAAGTAACACAACCAGAAATCTTAAAGATTGTAATTTTAAGGTGTGTGTTTTTCACTGTGGTTTCTAAGAAAGAGGTCATTTCTGTCTCTTTCTGTCAATACTGCCCCATGTGGTTCTGTCCTCTGAGTAGCTTACATTGATTCAGTATAGATTGAGTGGCCGTCACTTGTCAAACAGACTGACTAAGCACTAACTGACCTGTGCCTTTGTGTATGTAAACTACCATTACTGGACTTGTAAGGGAACATAGTAAAACAGATGTGTGCATGCAAGCAGTATTGGCAGGTTAGACAAGCCTACTTATAGAATTGATCCAAAATCAGTCACGAAACAAAATCATGCAGGAGAGAGAATATGCCTGAAAATGACACAAAAACTAAACTAAAAAAGCAAAACAAAATGAAGGGCTTTGGCACGAAACTGCATGTTGGATTAATATAACACACACACTGTGTGTACCTTTAACCTCAACTACCCAAAGCCTAGCTTAAACCCAAGACTTTCCTAATCATTGCATTTTTAGTGCTGCTTTTCACCCTGTGCTGATAAACCAAAGTAGCACATTGTTAAGAATAATAGATATGCAAATAAGCGTTACCATGGGGTCATCTTGTGTACTTTGTGAGAGAATATAAAATCTGAACATCCAGGAGGAATTGTTAGTCCAGGTGTTAGTGAAATGTGACATCAGTTAAATCAGGAATATCATAACCCAGCGATGATGTCGAACTCAAGGTCTGGTTATAGAGGGATCATTGGTATAGCTGAGTTTGCAGAAGATCCCGGGACAAAACAGTAAAAGGAACTGACAAGGACATTGAGATGAGAAAACAAACAAGATAGAGAAGTGTGATGAGGCAGGGAGATGGGACTTGAGCCAGCTAAGCCAGCGCCAGCATTCACAGCAGCTAGAGCAGCGCCTGGCTGAATGACTGGAAGACGAGGCTTCAGTCTGCCAGGCTACTAACCTAGTTTTCTGCCAGGTGAAATCATTGTGTAACTAAGGATAATCTGTACGCTCAGAGCAGTCTTACAGTAGTAAGGCAGGTACACACTCATAAAGACAGCCAGCAGTCAGTGATATGAGGCATTTAGGCCAAGAATCTGGGTTCCCAACAGCAGTTTGTCTGTGAATTCTGCCTAAACTAAGAAGAATCTTTGTCAATACCAAGCTACATGATGCTAAGGTCGGCTAACGCCCCATTTTTCTTGCATTATGCCTCTTTGAAAACCCAAATGTCAAAGATCTGACTGTCAGAACGTTTCTGTCGCTGACAAATGCTGTTCACTGGCATTCAACCAAATCTGTCCCATCTACAGTATGTAGCAGCACTCTGACAATCTGGCTTCAAATAAACATGAGAACAAGTTAAGGTTATCCCTGAGTGAAGAATTTAGTAAGAATAAGAAATGGCTTATAGACAATAAGTTGTCTGTACAAACTGTCTGTACATTGCTGAAAACAGCAATTCTAACAGCTCGGGTGGCTGCCTTTGACGGATAGAGCCATGCAATAACAAAAAGAGCTTGTGCTTGCCGAGGTTCAATACCAACATGGGTATTTGGTCCTTTGTAACCACCACAGTTCTAGAAAGAAATCAAATTGTGGTTTATAGGAAACTTGGAAGTGTAAGCTCAACATCTTAGTTAATTTGCATGTAATTCTCATTTTTTCGGGGGGGGGGTTTTCTTGATGTTTGATTTTGAGTGATTTTATTGTTGTTGATACATGTCGTATTTATTGTATGGATTTGATGGTAGTGTGACGTCACCAACGCACCTGTGCTCCTGAATGGAAAGGAGACTTTATTGTGTTATTCATGACACTTTGTAGATATGTGTGGCCTGGGGTCCTCTCTCTCGCTTTGTGTCATATGAATTAAACTAGTTCAAATGCTTCTTCTTTCATTTGTTGGAAATAACTTTCGCAATTATAAGGAGTTGTTTGCAAATTATTATTTTTCTTTTATTCTGGGGATAGTGACACAACCAGTATTGTCGATGATGGGGCACATAACAGATGATCAGTTCAAGAAAATAT
>SEMN01000242.1:0-97500 GCA_005408345.1 Macquaria australasica | reverse complement strand
ACCCACGGAAGACCCCCTATGGCGACTAAACTGGTCTTCCTGTTTGAAATTTGAAAGCTCCTTTAATTTTTTCAAATGGTGGATATATGAAAAGTATCATAAACCTTTGGCAACTCCTGGCAGCCTTCAAGTTAAATATTTATGCCATGAACTTCAATAGACTACAGTGGAATATGATAGAATACATAGAAAGAGCAGGATTATGATGTTCACACTCACCTCCAAAGGCATGTGGCTCAAATGTGTCTGCATCTTATTTATCCAGAGAAGGTTTATTCGGCACGTCCTGCCTTCACACTGACACAGTAACACAAGTTCATTTTGTTCTACTTATCAGCATTTTAACAGATGTTCGAGTGCTAATGGAGGAATTCATTTCACATGAGTATTATACAAATTCCCTGTTATTAATGTTACCTGTTATCTGTCTTGTGCATCAAGGTTTTGTAGTTAAAGGCTCTTACTGCCCTCTATTGTTCTTTTACATATCTCTGCCCCACCCAATGAAGTCATCCCACACCCTGGATTTTTCCATGGCTTTTGCTCAGTTTAAGTAATAACACTGCCTGTGGGGAGAGTCTTGTTTCAAAGTGTTTTTGTTTTTTCTTTGTCACACTAGAGAGTCACTTCATGCCATTAAAACCATTGTTCTTTGTTCATTTTCATCAACACCAGCCGTGCACAACTACGGGACCCAACTGTGAAAGTTTTCAGCCTTGTTTGAAGTCTGTTGCTGGTCTGATTTTAAAACGGAGCTCCAGGGCAGAATGAAGTCATGGTTGGCCTGAAAAACTTTAACAGAAGAGAATGATGCATGCAAGAAAGTTTGATTTTACAAAGTTCATTTAGATAGATAGATAGCACACTGGCTGGGTTCTCCCTGACTTTTTAGAAGGCTTATGCGATAACGGCAATGCTGTGGTGGTGTTTTAATCAGGTTTTGGTTGCATTTTAATCATAATCCTTGCTCACTAGAGAGCCTCCCCATGTCAAGACAAAACTCTGCTCTGTTTACTTCCATTATACCAGCGCAGCGTGGTCGCAGCAGCCAACTGTGAAAGTTTTCAGCTTCATTTGAACTCTGCTGCTGGTCTGATGTGAAATGGTGCTCCAAGGCAGAGATAACTCATGGTTGGTCTGAGAATTAGAAAAAGATGCTCACAAGGGGAAGTTTGATTTCAAGTTTACGGCTGTTAAGTTGCCTTTTTAGATAGACAGATAAATCCTTCTCTCCAAATTTTTCTCAGGAGTGCAGTGAGGTGATCTGTCTGGCTGTATCGTGTAAAGGCCTGATAGCTGATGAGTCCAAAGTCTCATTTTTAGTGGAAGCAGACTATCTAGCTACAACATAGCTACATTTTAGATGACACATTAACTTACATGGTCAAAGAAATACATCCAAATAATATGTCCAATTTTGCCCACTTTTGGATATATTCCAAATATTGGATTTGGTCCAGAAGAGATATTTGTTTTCACTATGGGAAAGCTTCTTAAATAAAGGTTACCTGGTGTAACCCCAGTTCTATGAGTACGTGTGAGGCCCTCTAACGGGCTTCGCTATTGGTTCATCCCCTCGAGGCTCTGCCTCGGCACCTGAGTCAAAGTTCATGCACTCACCATCCAATCAGGAGGTAGTCCCCTTCCCTACAAAACCCCAGTACGCACATTGCTCGTTTCCCTTGAAAACTCAGCAACCGCCACCAGGGCCAGCTGGGTTGGTAGTTAGAGGGCCTCGCACGTACTCATAGAACTGGGGTTACACCAGGTAACCTTTATTTCTATGTCGTACGTGCTCCGCCCTCTAACGGGCTTCGCTATTGGTTAAAACCGAGGCGAAGGCCGTCGGGATGAGATGTACTCCCAGCTGGGCCGAACCCACTAAGAGCCACTATCCCTGTACACAGTAGTTCCCCGGTCGAGTGCCACCCACCGGGGAGACTTGTGCCAGGCTGCGATGACAGCCGCTGATCAGGCATGTCACGCTGAACCTCCATCTAGAGTAGCTGAAGGTTCCGTCACCTGTGCACCCAACACAGCATGTGACACAGAGCCAGCAGTCACATCCCTAGATAGGACTGCACAAAAGTAGAAGCTGAAGACCAGGAGGCGGCCAAGCAGATGTCAGCCACTGACACACCCCTGAAAAGGGCCACTGAAGCAGCGATGCTCCTCGTAGAATGTGCCCTTAGCCCCACCGGGGGGGACGTGCCTCATCGCCTCATAGGCCCCCCGGATAGCCGCGCAAATCCAATGGGCTAGTCGTTGCGAAGACAGTGGAGCCCCCTGAGCCCGACTACCATAGCAGACAAACAACTGATCAGATCGCCGAAAACCCGCAGTGCGCTCAACATAGATGCAGACTGCGCGCACCGGGCACAACGTATGAAGCCGTTTCTCGTCCGCCGACGCGTGCGGCGGGGGAAAGAAAGCTCTCAAGCGAACAACCCTAGACCTGAAAGAGGCGGTAATGAGCTTCGGCCGAAAAGACGGGTTCTGACGCAGCTCTAGCGTCTCCCCGTCATCACTGACTGGCATGCAATCAGCATGCACAGACAAGGCCCCCAGGTCTCCTGCTCTCTTTGCCGAGGTCAAGGCTAGCAGGAGCGCCGTCTTGATTGACAGGGCCTCCAAATCTGCCTGCTCCAATGGCTCGAACGGTGGGCCTGCCAGGCCGTCCAAAACCGTCTGAAGGTCCCACTGGGGAACCAGGCGTCGAACAGGGGGCCGCAACCGACGAGCCCCCCGTAAGAAGCGTTTAACTAAAGGGTGACTCCGGGCTGTGAAGCGACCGAACCCCTCGTGGCCAGCCGTAATAGCTGCCGCAAAGACAGCTACAGTGGCCGCCGCACGACCGCTGTCAAACAACCCCTGCAGGAAACCCAAAACGTCCTGCAGGGAACAAGAGCTGGGCCTGAGGTCCCTGGCCTCGCACCAACCTGTGAACAGCCGCCATCGTGATGCGTAGAGTTTGGTAGTGGACGGAGCACGAGCATGTTGAATCGTAGAGACAACGGCGGCCGGAAGGCCCAAGCCTTCCAATCTCACCCTCTCAATCTCCAGACCAAGAGCCGGTGACCCAGAACCGGGCGCGAGAGGATGGAGCCCCCTGCCTGCCAGAGAGCCGTGGGTCGATCTGGCACCGGCCACGGGCCTGCCTCCACTAGCTGGACCAGAGCCGGAAACCACCGGGCCCCGGGACTGTCCGGCGCCACTACTATCACGACCAAGTGCTGCATCCGGATCCTGTGGAGCAACTGCATCATCAGCCTCAATGGCGGGAAAGCATACAGCAGACCGTGAGGCCAATGTGGATGAGCCAAAGCATCCACCCCCAGTGGGGGAGCGTCCGTCGGCCTCAGAGAGAACCATAACGGACACAGAGCGTTCTCTCTGGCCGCAAAAAAGGTCGGCCACCGGTAGTCCGAACCGCTGCCAGACCAGAGCTGCCATCTCCGAGGAGAGGCTCCACTCCTCCCCCAACGGACCCCCCCGGGACATCCTGTCTGCCCCCGTGTTGAGGGAAGCCGGAACGTAGCGAGCCCTCAGGGACGATAAGTGGCGATCCGCCCAGGTCAAAATCGACACCGCAAGTCTGTAGTGATGGTGATCGAACCCTCCCTTGCCTGTTCAGGTATGCCACAGCCGTGGTATTGTCTGACCGTATCATGACATTCTTCCCCCTGAGCTGAGGGGCGAAGTGGTGCAGCACCTTCTGTACTGCCGTTAGCTCCAGCAAGTTGATGTGCCGGGAGGAGTTCTGCCACATGCCCCCCACACTGGCCTGGTTGAAGGTCCCGCCCCAACCTGCCAGCGAGGCGTCTGTAAACACCTGCACATAATGAGAGACGCACCCCCAGTCGAACCCCCTGGCAAAGACGAGCGGGCGAGTTCCAGAATATGACATCCCGCCGTGCCACCCCCGGGACATGAAGCTCGCGGCACTTGTCGCGACGTGGGTGCAACCGAAGCCGAAGAAACCAGCGCTGCAGGTTCCTCATGTGCAACAGGCCCAAACGCATTACCGGATGGGCTGCCGACATACCGAGGAGCGACATGACACTGCCCGCTGGGACTAGCGCCAAGCCCCTCACTCGGCGGGCCAGTTGCACAATTGCTGTCACACGCGCTTCCGACAGCCGTACCGTAATGGCGCGGGAGTCGAGTATAAGCCCCAGATACGCAGCCTGCTGACTCGGCCGCAGAAGACTCTTGCTGGGGTTGACAGCGAAGCCCAACTGCGTGATGTCCTGAATGACCAGCGCTGTGTGGGCCTCGGCCTCCTGTCTGGAGGTGGCGAGAATCAGCCAATCGTCTATGTAATTCAGGATTCTCACCCCCCTTTTTTCTGAGTAGTACCAACGCCGTCTCCACACACTTGGAGAACGTGCGCGGGGAGAGGGAGTATCCGAACGGAAGACGACCGAACTGATAACACTGACCCTCCATCGCGAAGCGCAGGTACTTCCTGTGACGCTGTAGGATGGGGACATGGAAGTATGCGTCGGTCAGATCTATGGATGTCATCCAGTCGCCTGGCCGAATGCATTCCATAAGCTGCCTGACCGTCAACATGCGAAAAGGCCTGTGCGCAATGAACGTGTTCAACTCGCGCAGATCCAAAATCGGCCGCAGCCCCCCCGACTTCTTGAGTACCAGAAAATACGGGCAGAAAAACCCGCTCCGTGCTTCTGAATCGGGAACCATGGTAACTGCCCCCTTCCGAAGAAGCGCGGCTACTGCGTCCCTTAATACCGCCGTCTCTGCTGGGTCGGCAAGCGATGTTCGAAAGATGCCGCCGAACACCGGGGGTGTGCGGCAAAACTGCAACGCGTAACCCCTCCGCAGCGTTCTGTCCATCCATGCAGAGAGAGGGCTGCACAGCCGCACCCACATAGAGTAACGGTCCGTGAGAGGGAGCGCAACGGGCTCGGCGGGAAGCAGTAGAACGGGCCCACCCACACCGACCCTCCCGCCTTGAGGAAGGACAGACGGGGGGCCCTGCCAGAAAGGGCCGTGACGCAGCTAAAGCTAACAACGAAATAGCTGCCTCTCGTGCACCCTCCACTGGCGAACCGACTGCCGAGAGCGACGGAGAACCATCCACATCAAGACCGGACGAAGCCACCGCACTTCGCCGTGGGTCATGATGTTCACTGGTTCCTTCTAACAAAGAGACAGTACTCACGTGAGGAACGTCAGCCTCGTACTCTGCTGCCGCAACGTTACGACCGCCATTCTGCGTCTGGTTCCTACCTGACTGCACACGGCGCTCACCTGACGTCATCGGTCAAAGCAGAGGGGTCAAAGCCAAAATGGCGGCGACTAGCAACGTTAGCTGCGCTAACCATGCTCGCGGAGTTACGCAGCTGAACCTGAGACCGCTATGAACTCGCGGGAACCCCAAACAAAGTCGCTGCCTCCCTCGCTTCGTCCCCCGGCGAACCGATCACTGAGGACGACAGGGCAAAATGAACATCAGGGCAAAATGAAGCACCGAGCTCCGCTGTGGACCGTAGAGCTCACCAGGTGAAACAGTACTCACCTGAGGGATGTCTCCTCTGGCACCGCACTCTGCTGCTGCAGTGTTATGACCGCCATCTAGCGTCCGGTTCATGAACGACTGCACTCACCTCTGACGGCCTCTGGGGTCAGAGCCAGAAATGGCAGCAGCCAGCACCGCTAGCCGCGCAAGCCATGCTACTGGAGTTTCGCGGCTTACTTGAGGCCGCTTGTGAAGCCGTGGTGAAACCACTGTGTGAAGTTTATGCACCCGCGATGACAGCTTCTCGCCACCATGGGTCGAGGCGGCGTCAGCCGCGGATGCTCGGATATAAGCGCCGCCATTCTCCGGCACACTCCCTCCTGGGTGATGTGCCGATCAGAACGGCAGCGACACAAACAACGTATTAGCCGTCCTGCTAATGGCTGAGGATCACGGCCAACAGCGCTAACAACTGAACCAACCTGTGTTTCAGAATGTGAAGTGCTAGCAGAAGACCTCAAGAGACCAACAGAATGTACAGTGCAGGTAAGAAAACATTCAGAGACGCGGTTATAATATAACAGCGGCGCCGCTGTCCAACACACGTCCTGTTCGGGTAGTGTGCCGATCGGAGCGGCGGGCGACTCGCACGCCAGAGACACAAACACACTTTTAGCCGCCTTGCTAAACCAGAAAAGTCATGGTTCTGTCAAGGCGGCCTACGCCCTTTGCCAAGCCGCCACCCTCCGCACCGTCAGCGCCGGCCAGCGTGGAGGGAGCGACCAGCCTCGGCAACCGTGCCTGACGCTCATGCTCCTCCGGGGGGAGCGTGAGATAGTCGAGGCAGCTGCCGGCCTCACTCTGATGCCTCTGACCGTGCTGGTCCGCCATTGACATCAGTGAGGCACACAAGGCTTGCTGGCCATCTCCAAGCGCAAAATTCCTACTAGACGCGACACCGGATGGTGACAATTTTTTGCTGAACTAGACCACAGGTTGCTGAGTTGAAAAAGGGAAACGAGCAATGCGCGTACTGGGGTTTTGTAGGGAAGGGGACTACCTCCTGATTGGATGGTGAGTGCATGAACTTTGACTCAGGTGCCGAGGCGGAGCCTCGAGGGGATGAACCAATAGCGAAGCCCGTTAGAGGGCAGAGCACGTACGACATAGAACCAATATTCACTTTTGTCTTTGACTGATTTCTTTCTCTCTCTCTCTCTCTCTCTCTCTCTCTCTCTCATTTTGAGTTGGTTCTGAATCTTCTTTGTTATGCCTAATGCAGAAGATTGTACCAAAGCCTGTCATTTACCTTATCAGCCACTGCGAATGTTAAAAAGTGTATCTACTGCTATCGTTTTTCTGTTGATTTCAAAGCATTTAACTACAAAAATGGCAGAAAATGCACACCTGAGCAGCACTGTACAGCAGACAGACAAAGTTAGCGACTAGTTGGTTGGTTGTGTGTGTGTGTGTGTGTGTGTGTGTGTGGGGGGGAGGGGGGGGCTGTGTGAGAGCCTCGTAAAAAAGGCTCTCAGGCTATAAACTGGAACAAATTGCAGGAACATCCTACAATATAATGCAATCCAATACTACAGTCCTGAGATAAACAACATTATATAACATTAAATTGATACTGGGTTTGTGCCAGAGAGGCCATGATACGACTATGATCCTTTCTGAGGCTGTAGCTAGCTTGTGGAGGGTGGATGTTTTAAATAATTTTCTTTCAAATTCAAATTAAGTCACTCTGTGGTGTCCTCACATCCCACCGCCACACCCTCCTCTGTCTTCTGTTTCACCCTGTATCTCCGTCTCTCTTGCCTCCCTCTCTCCCCTCCTTCTCGTTTCAGGATCTCTAGCACCAAGTGAGGTGACAGATTAGTAGGAGAGAGGCTCGCTCACGCCTCCCTCTAATTGGAGTCTACTGAGCTGTTAGCTCTGTCAGCCAGGAGAGGAGAGGAGAGAAGTTCTGCTTAGCATTTACCCCAAAGCACTGCTGGGCCTAAATACAGCCTCCAAGAGCTACTAGCATGGCTGTAGGCTCCTTGTCATGTTACTGTGTTCGTGTTAATGACAAATATAAAATGTCATAGAGAAATACTTAAAAACCATATTTCTTGGTGATAGAAGGGTTCAGGATATTTGAAAATGGCTTCATAAACAAACACCAGGCGTATGTGTGCAGGTGTATGTGGCTGTGCAGAAGTAAGTTTGAAGAACCCACCATAAAAAGAACAAAATGACCTTATTTTTCATAAAACCTCTTCAAATTATAATTTAACCCAACCCATATTTGTCTCATGTCTTTGTAAACGTCTCTCTGATACAGTGCCAACAAAAAATGTAACATAGCAAGCTCAACAGTGTATTGTACTGTAAGGCATTCATACAGGTGTTCATGATTTTGTGTGCACCCTCTGTGATCATTTGTTGAATGTTTAAAATAAGTTACAGAAGGGGAGTTATTTTAACTGCACAGCATGTTGTTACAATGAGGACATGCAAATTTTACTAATCAGATTTCATAAAGCACATTTGGCATCATTAGCTGCACTGGGAGAACAATTCTCTACCAGAACAGTGCTGGAAAAGACAAGCAACAAGAATTTGGCAAAGGAGCCAAACTATCCTCCTTCATCTGCCAGTGAGGAGACATACAGGGGAAACACACACACCCACACATTCCTCGCTATCTGTGTGGAGACAGAAATATATATCTTGAATACACACGCACAGACACACACACACACACACACACACACACACACACACACACACACACACACACACAGTCTCGAAGGAGTGATGAAACAGATGAGAAGAGGATTCATAGTGAGCCTGGAGGACTGGATAAATATTGACCTGAATGAATGAGGTCTGTCACAGTACATAAAAAGGGCTATGCACTCACACACACTGTCTCACCAACATCCATGCCCTCGAAGAACCTCTCGGTCTGTAAACTATACCTGCGCACCTTCACTGTTCAGCCGTATATTTTAACAAAACCTGGAATCAATTTTAATATTTATGGAGAAACTGAGATTGAGCTAGCAGTAGTATAAATAATCAAAGTGGTGAGTGTGTGTGGCTGATATGTGTCATTGCCCATATGCCATTGCAAGGGTACTTCTATCCATCTTTTTTTATGTGCAATGCCGGAAATACAGACCAAAACAAAAGCTGAAATACTGCAAAAAAAAAAGAAAATTTTTTTACACTTGCCTGAGGGGGGATAGCTGGTGTATCAACAAAAAGAAGATGTGATAAAGGCTGATGGAAATAGATTTTTTCTAATAAACAATGACATTGCCGGATCTGCTTCTGCTCTTTTTTCCTGTAAATACAACAGCGGGATATTGCTGCCAACTTACAGTTAGTCAGGAGTCCACTATAGAAAGCCAAGCAATAATGGATAAAAAGGGCGGCTGACCAAAACGCTACATGGTCTGTGAAGAAGGAGATACATTTGTTCATTAAAATAACCGCCATATTGGATGGGAGGCAGCAAAGCAATGCAGAATTTAGTTTAGTAACAGCAGACGTTTCCAAAATCTACTAAACATTTGCTCATTATTTAGATGCAAACAACTATGATGTAAACTCCCTTTAAATTTAAGACACATTTGAGTGATAGAAAAGAATGATAGCAAAGACAGCAAAGATCAGCAGAGAAGATGAAGTCAGAGTTTATGTGTGTATTCACCTTTATTAAATTATGTGCTGGAAGTGGGTTGGGGAAGCCAAAATTGAGTCAAAGGTTCCTCTTGATCTGGGAGAAATATAAACTGTAGGTGAGGTCAGATTAAATGATGCAACTTGAAGAAACAAAACGTCAGAACCACTTTAGTTTCATATGCATCTGTCAAGATGGGGTAACCAAAATCCAGCATTTATAGAAAAATGACAACAGCGGAAACACTACCTCATGACTTTACATAAAGCTGATCATCGTGGGCCTGTGGGTACAGTTTTTCTATAGTCTTGAGTCTGTCTAATGTGAGTCTACTAACAGTAAGTGAGTGTGAAGCATTTTTTTTTTGTTTTAAAGCATTAATTCCAGTCAGTATTTCAGTTAATCAGTCAGTACAAACAACAGAACACAAACTTGTTTCAGTTGTGTAGTTTTATTTCTGTTACACAAGGTCGTGATCTTTGTAAAGAAGGGGTCAGCCTGGCAATGCATGTTTCTTTTGCAGTTCATTTAGTGATAGTGAAATCAGGTGTGCATCATTAGTAAGTGATTGGGCAACGTCAAGTGGGGAAGGAAGGGTACACTTGTTCTGTAGTAGATGACATTCTACTGAAGCTGGTGTGCTCGTGTGTGTGCCCAGCGGTATATTTGGATGTAAGCAGTAACTGAAAAATCTTAGATTATTTCTCTGTTTGTTATTGTGTATTACCTGAATGCTTTGTAGAGGTTTAGCCCACCCTGTGCTTACCTGAGTAGATGGTAAATTCCAGTTAAAGTAGTTGAGGCTGCAGCCGACTGAGATCCGCCTGGCAAATGGTCTGGCCAAAAGCAGGAGGGGACTGGAAATAGCGTGGGTAGTGTTGTAAACATTAGCTGCAGGAGGTAGCATGGCTAGGGGGCTAACAACAGCAGTCCACAAAGTTGTAAATTATACAGTGTTTTATTATTATTATTATAATAATAATAATAATAATCTTTATTTATAGAGCACTTTTCAAAATCTATGTTACAAAGTGCTTTATAAGGACAGCAAAACAAAACATTAATAAAATCAAGAAAGCAGATACCACAACAAGATAACAGTTCTCAGAATATCACGTAAAATCAGAAAAATGAAAGACAGTTCAAAGAAAATGTAAAACTCACGTAAAATCAAAACTGATAAAAGAATGTTTTAAGAAGGGATTTAAAGGAAATCACTGAGTCAGCCGACTTGATTTCCCCGGGCAGATTGTTCCAGAGCCTCGGGGCCCTCACTACAAACGCTCTGTCCCCTTTAGTTTTCAGCCAAAAGACCTCTACCCGAGGATCTCAAAGTACGTACCGGTGCATACGGTACTAACAGGTCAGAGATATAACAGGGAGAGAGGCCATGAAGAGCCATAAAAGTAAATTAGTAAAGTCATTAAATCTTAAAATCTATTTTAAAACATCCTGGGAGCCAGTGTAAGGAAGCTAAAACAGGAGCGATGTGATCATGTTTCTTGGTTCTGGAGTTTTGTACAGTCTGGAGTCGATCGATAGATTTTTGGTTCAGACAGGTAAAAAGGCTGTTGCAGTAATCCAGGCGTGATGAGATGAAAGCATATAAAATGGTTTCTGTATCTTTAAAAGTTAAGACATGACATATTTTTGAAATATTTCTAAGATGATAAAAACATGATTGTACAAGCTTTGTGGTGTGCTGCTCAAAACTTAAATTGCTATCAAACCAGATGCCAAGATTCCTTGCAACAGGCTTGATATGACTTTATCTGACATTTTACTGTCCGTAACCTCTGTGACTGTCCTTACACTCGCTACAGCCAAACAACATCCATTCTTCTCTGCTGCTTGTATTATTTTTCAGTGCAGATACAAAACAAGAAGATAAACAAACACTATTTGCTGAATGAGAGGTCAGTCCCGCGCTTTCTCTCAAACTGTCTGGACACGGGACAACCTTTTTGCTTCAATCAGATTGAACTCCGCGTGACAAGTATTAAATGGGTAAAGAATCAAATAAGTTTTCCAGCCCCTAAACTTACCTGCAACCATCATGACTACATGCCTAGCCCCAACCCTTACCCTCTCTCAACCTTACCTCAACTTAAAACTAATTCTGACCTGAAATCCAAGTCCCAACCCTAAAATAAATGGTTAACCTTGTGTGCTCCTATTTGTATGTATGTTTGGAATGTCGAACGTCTGTATTTAAAATTCAGTCTTGTGTAATTCAAACACATCAAAAACATTTTTTATATGAATTTGTCGATAAACTGAATGGATCTCTGGCTTCTCATGCCTTGGCTTAACTGATTCTTATTCTCTGTTGCTTTTGTAATATCACCCAGTCTTCTAACTCTAACTTGTTTTACTTACTGCATTGTAATGGAAATCCTAGTTTTCTCACAGCATTGCATGCATCAATTTGAGTGTTTGTAATTGATTAATTATCCATTGTAAGGCACTGCTATTACACAACATTGACTATTGACCTGACTGACCATGAGTTTGTGACAAACAACCTGCTGAAGTGTCCTTAAGCAAAATACTGAGCACCTATTTTGTCTAGGGGTGCTATTCTGTAGCTGACCCTGACCTCCCTGCTGAGGGATAACATGTTCACTAGTGTGTGTATACAAGCTCTTAGTTCAATTGATAAAAATAATTGGCAATTGCATTTAAATGCATTGGCATAGCAGTCAGATTCTCAGCCTAAATCCAGGTCATCTTCCTCACTTTTTAAGCAACACTACCATCTGCTGTTACCACAGTGAGAGCACACCTCATTTAACATGTAAAGAATTAACTTGGCATTTCTATTTGCATGGTTTGGTTTACAGTCACCTGATAAACACACACAAGTGCATGTTCAACTTGTTTTTAATGTAATATGGTTGGATGATGCAAGAATCTTAATCCACTTGAATCCTCTTGCCCACTGGGTCTTTGCCCACCCCCTCTCCAGTGAGTACATTATAATGTCAGGACAAGGGCCCTCAGTATTATTAAGTATTAAGTATTCATTTAATTTCCCTGCATACATCATTCTAGAAAGAGCTGATATTCAGATTCTAATTTTATTTGAAGTAGTAGTTCATTATAATGAAGTAATTAGACATTGCATGTACATGTACATGTTTAATACCTGATGACTCCACAGCATGGTCTTCTGTGTCTCACTGAAGTATTCGACGAGGTGTTGGACAGATCTTACACTGGTACCGAGACAGTTTGTGTGGACCAGATTTTTTTTGTGTTACTGTCCCTCTGCTGTGGCGTGGTAGTTAGCAAACACTGTCCGCTGAAGCACATGAAAAAATTCTACTAAAAAAGACTGCTGTAGCCTCATATTAGCTTCAGCTGAACTTTTTAAATTATTAAAAACTACATTTTTGCATAGAACGAGGACAGTGGATTTTGTCCCACATCACTTACATTTACATCGCTTTAGGAAGGTTTTTTTGTGGCTGGTATGGACAAGGAAAACAATTACAGCCACCAGTAACCATTTCAATGCACATATGGGCATGTTCCTATTTTTATATTAAGACACACCTGAAATAATGTGAACCTATCCTTTAGCATGTTGACCTCTCAAAGTAGGCATACAGTCTCAGTCTCTCTCCATGTTTCTGAAACCCTCAACCCAGAGTCTGCGTCTCTCTCCGTGGTGCTGAAATATTTAAACCCATGCTTTGTCCCAAATCACTCCTCATTCATTAATTAAATATTCCCTACCCCTTAACTTATTGGAACACTCATGATTTAGTGTCATTCTGCATCACCACTGGCAGGTGTAGTGTCAAATAAGTGTAATTAACACATCTGTCAGTGCAGTAGAATGGTGTACATGCAACCAAAGTATACCAAACATTCTGTATTTAATTCTAACTTTATTATCAATATGTTTTAAGCATTTCAAATCTGAATATGGAGTTCAAACACTGTTGGAGCTGCCTAATGAGAACACCATGAAGTATACTTGATGTTAATTCAGGATAATACTGACTCGAGACATGGCATCTGTTCAGTTATTTCTGTTGTATATCAAATTAAGCATTACTGTCACACCTTTGAGGCTGAAAGCTGTCAAACAGTTAACTAATTCAACAATGATTTTGTAAATGTAAAAACATTTACAAGAAACAAAGGCATCCATTTGTTGTTGGAAGCAAAAGCTTTGTGGCTGAAAGTTTTCCAACAAAACCAAATGACAAACACAGTTTGTTTAAATTCAAAAGAATATTGATCTCTCATTATCTCCCTAAAACATGGAGGACAGGTTCAATAGCACATTTTGTTTAGAGACCATTTCATAATTGCAGTAAGGAGCCCAGTACCAGCTTTGTGTACACAAAAATGTATTTAAAATATATCCATACGCTTTATATTGTGCAAGTAAGAATATCTTAAATCTCTGTGTTTGCAAAGGCACTTTAACATGTTGCACCAGTCCAGAAAAGTATGTTAGTTATATATCATGATCTTTAAATGTTATTTTTACAGTACTTCCTAAACAAAAGCAATACATCAACTGTATACTCCCAAAAAGTGTACTGTGGTTTAAATAGAGCTGTATTTTCCCCTCTCTTCTAACCATCACACAGGTCGTTTGACTTCGACTTTTACTTTCCTCCACCTGCTTCTTCTTTTCTTCCTCCTTTTTCCCGGTTCTCTCTGGTTTTGTAGTGCTCTTCTGGTAGGTTTCTTAGCTTCTCAGCAGCCTAAAATACAAGAACACAGCAGTGCCAAGCTTTTATACAGTTTTAAAGTCAAACGCAGGGACAGAGATCAAATCCACTGCAACCCTGGTTTTGCATTACAAGTAGTATGCTGGAAAAAGGGTCAGCTTTTTAATGATGGCCTTTGAGGGCCTGGGGTGAAAATAAAGCCCCTAACATCATATCTCAAATCTTACTACTTTCAATCAGTGGAATTAAGGAACGAATAACACACAAATTCAATTCAAGTTTCATCTCTAACGCTGCTACATAAGTTATGACTGATTCTCCACCTGCTCCCTTACTGCACGAAGCTCAGATGGATAAAAACATCAGCTTGATGCATTAAATGTAACTAATCTCAACAGGCTCAAATGAAAGAAGGATAGTACGGAAGGAATTGTGAATCACACTGTGAAAATATTGCAGAACATATGTCAGTCTCCATACTGTATGAAGCTGGGTTTGCACAATGCGTATGTTACATTATTCACCTGTTCAGGGGTGAGGTCCCTTTGCTCCTGGGCAAGCATCTCATACCCCACCATGAACTTCTTAATAGTAGCTGAACGCAGCAGAGGAGGGTAGTAGTGAGCATGCAGCTGCCAGTGAGCGTTGTCTTTCTTTAAATGGGGGCCAGTCGGGGCTCCTGAATAAAGAGAGGGAAACATTAGACTGGAGAACCAGCTCATCCAGTCAATCAGAGGCTTTGTTCAAACTGATGTCTGGTGGGCAAAGATTACCCAGATGGGTTGAGGGTTTTCTTAATTCATGCTAGTTTCTGAGCAGTACTGATAATAGTGATGTTTCAGTAGTAAACAGCTTAATCTAATCTGGCCTAACTGTTAATATGTGTGATACCCTGTCCTTGCCTACTGGTCTACTTTACTTTGAGAATAGTTCTAAATAATTTTATGTTTAGAACAGTTTAAACACTGTTGCAAGGTATATTAAACATCAGGTAACCATGGCAACAATACTTCTCTTTCATGCAATGTTACTGGTTAGGTCTTACTGGTGAAGTGGATCAAAACATGAGTTAAACTGACTGAAAACAAACCTGGAAAAAAAAAAGGATGGCTGTGGTAAGTGTCCATGGTATACTCTTGATAAAACACTCTGAGGTGTTCTGATATAGAAAATAAAGGAACTTGTTGGAAAACCTGCCAATGCCTGGTCAGGACATCTTGTTTTGTATTATCTGTTACATAGGGATTCAACACTAACACCCACAAAGTGCCAAATGGCAGTAAAATTGGAAAATATAGATCTACACTTAACATAAACTTCTGAATATACATTTTCTCAATGTTTCTGTAAAGCTGGAGGACAGGCAAACACACACACACAAACAGAATGACAGCACAATCTAAACACTAAAGGCTAATTAAGAATATGCATAGCCAGGACACAACAAGCTCATCTATCCCTCTGCCATCCACACCACATGAACAAGGCCCTCTGCTCATTAACGCCGGCTGCAGACCAGACAGCCCCAAATCAGTCAACTAACCACGGAAATTAAAGAAGCAGCCATTGTTGACTTCGTGGGCAATAAAGCAATAATCTTACAAGTGTAACAAAAACATAAAGATTTTATCGTGACAAAGTGCTTTTCGTGAGGAGGTGCCAATGATCCGTTCTTTCAGAGATGGCCGCTGAGAAATCTCCACTCTGTTTAGCTGACAGCTGTCTACTTAATTCTGGTAACTGGACATTATAACCAGACACCACTGACGCAGGTGTTTGTTTGTCATTCTAAATGAATGCACCAGTGTTTAACTGTAGGTAATGACTACAACAGTTTAGGCTTCAGTGATTTGGCTAAGGAGCTTCGAGTTTGTGTAACCGATACAAAATTAGATACACAGCCAAAAGATAGATGCATAAATTTAATCTAAAACCTGCTTGATGTTTGTGAGAATCTGGACGTCCAAATCAACTAACAGTGAGAGTGAGAGAATTTTTCCTTTTAAGTCTAAATTTAAGATCTAAGGGGAGAGAATGTTGTACAGAATATAAAGCCCTCTGAGGAAACGTGATTTTAGGCTATATGAATACCACAGCACTAGCAGGGCAAAAGTGAGTTGAAATGTGCCAAAATCTTCCAGAGGTGTTCAACTGGGTTGAGATCTGGTGACTGTGAAGGCCATAGCATACGATTCACATCATGTTCATACTCATCAGACCATCCAATCCCTCTATGGAAGCATCTGCATTCGCCATGTTTTTCCACTCTTTTATTCGAGTTTTTCCTTTAACTCGTCATCTGCATGTCTTACTAGACAAAACCTGCAGATTACTGCATGAAAAATAGCATTATTACATAAGTCTCTAAATCCTCTCAAGAGGGTCATTACCAAAGATACATTTCCAGTGATCTGTGACTGTATTTAACATTTAAATACCTTCTTTGTCGCCTGTGTTGCTTTCTGATCTTAGAGGAAGGTAATGAGGTGATCAGAAGTTGAAGCAGAAACATATCTCTCTTAAAAAACACAAAAAAAAAAAAAATAATAAAAACCAAATAGATCCATTGAGACATTGTAATCACAATAAGAGCTTTTCCTTAGCTCTTATCCTAGAGTCAGTTCCCTGACAATGGGGGCTCATCAGACACAGATAGAGACGACGGGAGGTCGACATAAAGGAAACTAATGGATGGTAGAAGAAAAAGGAAGAACAAAGAAAAGACTGAAGAGTCCAGATAAGGAATGAATAGAGACGGATGCTCCCATTAGTAGACAATTACCCACTTTTAAATTGTTTTTGGATGCGTGTGTGTGAGCACATAAAAGAGTTAATTTATTTAGAATTAACAAACTTACAGATATTCCTGGAAAAGGAACCGCCAATCGGAGCAGTTGCTGATGTCACTTTGAGACACAAATCATAACTTCCATATATCCAGGGTGTTGCAATGTTATGTACTGTAATTCATGCTTTAGTGTGTAGCCCTACTAGAACTGTACCCTTGCTGTGTCCCTACATGTCTGTCTGTCTGTCTGTCTCTCTCTGTGTCCAAGTCCTTCATCCAACCAGTTAATATGGTCTGTCATGTGCTGTGTGAATTCCTCCTGAATGAATAAGCAGGTAGCTTTATCTAATCCATGATTTCCCAGGTGACTCGAACACCATCCAACCACTTCTATCTCCACACTGCCACTAATAAGCCCAGCCCTAAGTAAAAGCTGGATGCTTCTAAATGAGCTGAAATAAAGCACACAGATGGGGAGATAACGCAACTCATTATGTGGGCCAGGTGTGTGTGTGTGTGTGTGTGTGTGTGTGTGTGTGTGTGTGTTTGTGTGTGGATGAGAGTGTGTGTTTCCAAAATGAGGTGGTCAATCTGTGTGTGTGTGTGTGTGTGTGTGTGTGTGTGTGTGTGTGTGTGACAGTCACACTGTGTGTTTAGCTACAGCACATCCATTATAATCTCAGCAGGCTCTTTCTCCCTAATCCCCCTGGATAAAGTTAAAATAACACCATTATTCTGGGAGTTGAAAGTTCTTCTACCAATTAATAAAAACAGTTGGAAGTATTCTATCAGCTTCAAGACGACCAATGGAAAAACACTAGGAAAGTAGTAACATAACAGCATTTTTAAATTCCACATTGTCAGGATAATGAAAGCGCTTTTGACAATGAATATTTAGGGCTATTTGTTGTGACAGTGGGAAGTGAATAGGTTTTAATTTTTAGCTCTTATTCACACTAGAGGTGGCATATTAGACTAACTAATTCATGTGTAGTGGTGTAGTTTTTTGCATTTAACATTTGATAAGAAAAGTAAAAATGAACTTTGCTGCTTCACCTCTTTCTTGGTCTTTCTCTCTCTTCTTATGGCACCCTCTCCTCTTTATCTCTGCCCAGCATCTCTCACTCTCTCCACACTTTCCTCTCACTCTTTTCACTGTTTTCAATAATAAGAAATAGGAGGGCGCTAATAAAGCAAACTGTAATATTTCACAGATAATTAGATAGGTAGGTATTGTCTGAAAACTGGAGGGAGGCAGTGCAAAACTGGCATGTGTGTAATATTACCCCATCTTCTGGTATTGAATGTTTTAGTGGCGATACTATAAAGGCCTAATTTTATTATATTGATGGTCGTTTCAAGAGAATTCTGACTTTGAAATGTATTTACCCCCTTTGGCAGACGTTTTCCCCCATTTTTGTTGAAAAAAATCCCTCTTTTTGCCACAGAAAATAAGGTGAACTGACCAACTACCTCTTATAACCTTCAACGCATTGCTGTAACATGACCTATGAGTTTTAAGAAATAAAACAGACTAGAAGATTAAAGCCGAAAGATCTGTAGGAGCCTTCATCACGGGCAACTTTAGGCTGAGATTTGACTTCAAAGATTTGATATCGGATAAAATAAAAAGAAGAAAGTGAGTCGATGATTGTGTCCTCTCATGCCCTCTGTCCTTTTCTCCACACTGCAGTTTGAGTGTATCATCTTTCTTTTTATAAACTGTCTTTCATGCGGGCTGCCTTGCTCTGAACAAAATAAAAGGTGATAAGTGCTCACAAAGCTATAGCCCTTCATTCTCTGAATTGGATCTGAGATGATATAATGACGGCTTAAAATGTCTTTTTAAATTTGGATTAGTTACTTGCTGACTTTGGAGCTATAGACTAAATTCAACAAGGCTCATTTCAACCTCGTCGTTATTAGTCAGACTGTGTACACACCTCATTGGCCCTCATTGGCTGTTCATGAAAGATGAAAGAGATCACAAAAAGCCCATAATTTGGAATTGGAGGAGTACAAAAAGACAAAACAATAGAAAGAAGGGGGAAAAAAGTGCTCTGAAGCACAACAGCAAAGATCTTAAAGTAGTCAGCGCTTGAGGAGAAAGAGGTACAAAGCCCGATGAACTGATTTCATCAAAACTATTGAGTAGGTTGCCCCTGTTAATACGGTGGTGATCGTTGGTCTGTGTTCAAATAGTGCAGACGGACACCATTCATCTTAAAAGGGATATTTTCTTTGATTTTTAGTTTTAGAAGTTATCTTAATTCAAAACTCTCAGACTATTCCATTTAATGTCTGAACAAGACTGAGGGTCTACAGCCATGCTAGCGGCTCTGTGAGGCTGTATATAGGGACAGAGTTAAATGCTAACTTTAGTGTGCTAACATGCTCACAATGACAATGCTAACATGATGATGTTTAACAGGTATAATGTTTTATTTATGTTCACCATCTTAGTTTAGCTTGTTAGCATGCTACAAATGAGCTAATTAGCACTAAACGCACAGTACAGCCGAAGGTGACGGAATGCCATTAGTTTTGCAGGTGTTTGGTCATTAACGCCAAGTTAGTTATTACAATTCATCCTGAGGGGGACATGTCTGTACCAAGTTCAATGGCAGTCCACCCAATAGTTGTCAAGACATTTCAGTCTTAGCCACAAATGTCAACCTCACAATGGCGCTAGAGGAAAACTTCACCATCAACATCACCATCTGGGAACTATTAATGTCTGTACAAAACTTCGTGGTAATCCATCCAATAGTTGTTGAGATATTTCAGTCTGGACCAAAGCGGTGGACCAGCTGACATAGCAGCCATAGAGCCACACCGCTAGAATGGCTAAATAATCTGGTTTAAGATGCCACTTGAGCACAGAAATAGGCCTAATGTCTGTCAAAGAAACCTGCCCTTTATGTGTAGTTGCCCTTTATGTGTAGTTGTCTTGGTGGTGCATATAGATCCATGCTGCTGTGTTTATATTCCCATTTTAAGGCATTCGTATTCCGAACGATGAAACAGTCAGTGAGCAGTGAGTTTTCCTCTCTCTGAACCAACTCAGCAGGACACAGCTGCTGCAGGGATTGAACCTGCAACCTTTAGCTTAAACAAGGATCACTCTGACCACTCAGCCGTGATGACACTGCTCTCCTTTCTGTCGCACATCACTCATCGCATCACCGCACTCTGCTAACCTTTGTTCCAGTTTGAACCTGCTGCAAGGTGTTTCTCTGAATTTTGTCACAATAGGTATTTCCCTCACTGTCTCAGTACAAATATCAGCCAATGCTTTAGATTCACAAAAGGGAACAGCTGTCTTGATGGCAAACACCTTTCTGTACAAAGCATACAGTCTTGCGTGTGTTTGTGCAAGCTGCCTCTTCACAGCAAGCCAATTAAACACTTGCCTGGCCATAGTTAAAAGAAGATTCATACCCACATCTTGACTGCTGTGAGGCGAGCTATTTCAAAATAGATTTGTTTTTGATTTTAGTGTCTGAGATCTATGCAAATGGGTTTCACTCAGCATGTTCTCTCAAAATGAAAAGGTAATTTGCTCCTCATTGCAAAGGTGACATTTCCCAGTATTTGTTGTATTTATTTTATTTCTTTATTTTCACTGTCTTGTTACTGGTTCTTTTGTTTTTCCTCGACTGTGTTGTTTTGCTGTGATGCAAAAGTAATGGGAACTACAGGAGAATGGGGGCAGCATCCAGACATACAATGGTGAAAAATTGAAGCTGAACATGAGATCAGGATGAGAAACTGCAACAAACATTGAAACCAGCAACCAATACCACCTCCATAATGTAGTGTAGTGTAAAAAGGATTTTACAATGCTTAAATCACTCTAATCCAAAATTCACATTTATTGCCTGCTATTAATCTCCAACACACTACGTCTTTTCGTCTTCAGTACTTTTAAAAAATGAAAGATGATTGATCACTTGATACAGGAGTGTTCACATCCATGAGTTAAAGACATTGAATGATTTGGATTGAATGATTTGGAGGCATACAGTAGATGTGTATATAAGCTTGATTATGTTGAACAAAAAAATTATCTTGGAAAAGACAAACACTGTCATGAATTCCGAAATTATTCAGAAAACCAGAGATATGTAAAATGCACATATCCAATGCTGCAGTTATTTCTCAATCTCGAAGAAACAACTTCTCTAGGCGCCAGAAGCCGAGCAAAGTTCCGCAGACAAAAGCAAAACGTGAGAGGTGTCGCTCATGGTGACGAACCCACGGAGAACTCCACAGTTCCCCTCAGCTCTACGTAGCGTTTTAGCATCTTTCAGCTCATTGTTTTAGTTTTGTTTTCTAGCACCTGTTCAGTCAGTGTAGCTTTCTAAAACATGCTTGACTCTGCTTTCTCATTTACAAATCCAACAGAAGACATGTTGCTTTCTCTTTTTAGCATGGAAGGCCGCGCCACCATGCTGTTCAGCAAGACGGGACAATACATTTTTCTCTCTCGGCGTGCTACTTTAACTGATGGTAAAAGCCTGGAATTACACTATGAGTGCTCTTTACCTGTGAGAACTCCTGCTTTCCTTTGTGGAATGTAAGAGACAAAACATTAATATACTGATGTGTCTTGAAGTGCAGTGAAGTGGTAATAAGTGACATCAAAGCTGAGAGTTTCTTGTTTCATTGAAATGCAACAAGAGTTATCTAACCTGTAGGGAACGCAATCTGTACCTTAACTTACATACATCTTTTCCCATGGCATTGCACAAACTAATCAATATTCATATGTGATATTAATGCCATGTAGGTGCATGACATGAGCTAATGTGAAATTATATTTGAGAGGAAAATGACTGGAGCACACCGACTGATTTGCATCCTCTAATAGTGCAAACAAGAAGATGGTGGAAGACGTGCAGAGAATCCCCCGTTCATGATAAAGTATATCGATCTGAAGTTAACAACACAACACAGAGTGCACGCTGACTTCAAGGAGCAAGGAAAGGAAGGAGAAAAAGGGAGGGTAAAGAAAGGCAAGTATAGAAAGACAGGACTAAGGCCCTGATCAGACAGAGCGTTTTGCAGGTGCCTTTTTTGTTGAAGCCTACAATTTAAAAAAAGAGCAGCTTGTGCAAATGACACTGGGGTGAGGCATTTCTGCAAAAACATGTGGTGCTCTGGGTGTCTAAAACTCAAGGCGCCAGGGCGCATGAGCAGCATGCACAGCGCTTACTGCCTATAGAAAACAACTGAAAAAAGATGCCTCTCACTGCAAAAACCGCGTCCTGTCTGATCAGGGCCTGAGAAGGGTGTAAAGAAAAACTTGAAGTAAGGTGTGAAGGCATTTGAATGCATCTCTTCCCTCTTTATCTCTTCACATATTTCATGACTGACTTTCCCTGATGATGACACAGATGATCACACTGCCTTCAGATTTCTGTGACTGGAGATCGTTCACGAACAGCCTCCAGTTTGTAGCAGAGTTTGTGTTCCAATCCACCAATCCATCCGCAGATTTTCATGTATTTAGATTAAAATTATCTTTAATCTTTCCCACCATCTGTCTCTCTCTCCTTCTGTCACTCTTTGAACAGGTTATCACATTAATTACAAAACTTTTGTCTGTGTCTTACCGTGCCAGCCCATGGAGTAGGGGAAAGAGATTTCAAACAGATTGTCATACTTGGTCAGCAGTCGCTTCATAATGTCGGCCAGACCTGATAAACAGACAGACAGAAGAGAGGGAGATGAAGAGAGGAAACAGGAGGAAGGTGGATGGGAGGGAGAAAGAAGAGGTTTGTTAGTGAGCATTGTTAATTACGAATGACACAAGGAAGGGGAGCTGAAGAGAGGGCATGTAAGAGTAGAAACAACAATAAATAGTAACTGAAAATTGAGAAAGGGATGTACAACTAGAAAAGCTGTAAATTCAAAAGAAGATGAATCTTATTATTCTTGAGGGGAAATGAAATATACAAGAAATGCCTGAATACATGAGGAATAAGTCAGACACACCAGAGACAGAAAAACAAATTGCATAGTTACATAAACACACACACAAACACGTTTCTCTCTCGCACTCAAACCCTGGACAAATAGAAAGCATCAGAATAGGGATTCAAATTTGAAGGAACTTCCTTTATCAATCATCTGCCAAAATTAATAATTTATTAATCATTAAAAGCTTATAAACTACATAAAGCATGTTTTAAATTGGGTAATGTATTGGGTATTTGAATTATTAATCCAATAAACCTACTGTATGTGAAATATTTCAGTCATGAGTTGGAAAAAATAAAATGAAATACAGCAAATAAACATGCAAAAAATAAAATAAAATAAAAAAATCGAAATAATTACTCAAAGTTGTAATGTTTTTAACAAATGGTCAAACTACATTCAGATTACACTAGATTAAACAGAATAATTATGTGCAATTTCCAGGCTTTAATGCAGAGCATAACAAGCAGGACACTTAATATAAAGCTCATTTTCTTTTCTGTTTACTGTAAAAATTATCTACATGTTGCCTGCTTTTGTGTCGTCACTTTTCCAGGGACGAATGGTAAAAGGAGCAATAACAGTAAAGTGGTTTGATGTAAAGCTGCGTTCAAACCTCCAACAAGACACCTCTCACGCCCAGGTATCTGCTGAAAACCATCTGAAAATACTTTTAGAACTAATGTCTCAGTGATACACAATAATAACCCCCTCTTGATTGATCTAATTCTTAAAGGTGATTAATTGATTACTGAACAGTTATCAATATCCCTACATCAGACGCTAGCCTCAACAAATGTGAAACAGTTTGATGTGACTGGAAGCACTGAATCAGAAGTCAGTTCAAACCACAGAAACATCCTTTCTGGCATCTAATGACTGCAGGAGCTGATTTTGATTTGTTACTCTGTGCTGTTTTGTCTCCCATGTTCAGTGTGAAACAGTGGTAATGGACTGTGTCTCAGGCGACACCTATCCCACTAATCCTTCTTATCTATGTGGGCTTCACACCGTCATTACACCCAAGCTCAATCAGCTAAACAGACTCTCAGCTGTCAACAGAAGTCTTCTAAATGAGCCCTTCGTTAATTTACAGATGCAATGGTGTTTGTCCTTGAGAGGGAGTGGTAGGTAATCTCACCAAATCACCCAGATCTTAAGAGAATTCACTCTCTGACAACAACAACATCTGTTAGTCATTTAAACACCATAATGTAAGGAAAAAAGGAAGTGAACGGCTTTAAATAACCAATTTATTTAACTATTACTGAAGCATTTTATAGTTTTATAAACTATATAATATTGGGATGGCTGACAGGAAAAAAATACATACAACCACCATAAACTTCAATGTACCACCTTTAATTAACATAATGCTATCTTGGAGACAGACTTGACACTAGATATCAACCACTGATAATTGACATCCATTGATTTAAACAGAGCGAATCTCCAGGATATTTATTTACAGACAACAATGTTAGTGAGTTTGATTCATTTTTGGATTAATCTGATTAGTTTTCAGGTGTAATTCATTTTTAGTTTCCATAGTGGTATGGAGCTGATTTGGAATCACCATAAACACCACTCCATGAACTGAAAGGTGGTGTAAAATGAAACGTTTTCTCCCCTAGGAAGCTTAAATGTGCTGTGAATGAACACGGAAGATGACACACACACACACACACACACACACACACACACACACACACACAACCTGCAGGTTCTCCACTGAGCCGTCGAGTCACCTTAAACTAGTCTTAATTGCCTTATCGCTCTCTCAGTCACACACTCTGTCAGTACCTTCTGACACACACACACACACTCACTCACCCTCCCTCTCCCCTGTTGTCAGGTCACTGATTCTGAGGACATGTCGTCGTGGTAACAACAGCGTCTGGTAGGGCCACGTTGCCCAATACGGAACCACCGCCAGCCAATCAGAACTCTCCACCACCACCCGCTCCTAGAGGAAACACAAAATTAAAATGCTTTTGAAAGTGCAGGGAAGCAATATTATGTGTAAGGTGTTTTTTTAGAGTTAGACTTTAGATTTTATGCTCATGATTTTTTTCCCGAACAAAGTCAAAAACACTAATAAAAAGGTGAAGTGAAACCAGAACTTTGGAGTTCCGTTCCAGAAGCAGCTCACATTTCTAATGATGCAAATGACTACGAATCCAACCATATTACTTAACCTGGTGCAACAGTATGTGGTGCGGTTCACTCTATTCGTCTCAACAGGGATAGTATTGTAAGGTAAGACCAAAACCAATGCTGGTTAAATGTCACCAGCTTGACAGACTGAAGGCAGTCGAGTGGCGAGCTTTGAGACTGGACGGGGAAGGCTGAACGACATTTTTGGGTTTAGGGATGGCAACGTCGGTCTGTCTGTCTGTTGGTCCAGACTGAAATATCTTAACAACTACTGGATGGACTGCCATGAAATTTGTACACATATTCATCCTTCAGTCCTGACCCCGAAAATCTGAAACATGTGTATACAATCTGAGCATCTATGCTGAACATCATTCAACTGGCTGAGCTCCTTGAACACATCTCTTCAGTTAATTTAAGTTTTTCAAAAATGGTTAGAGACATCTTAACAGTCAATTTATCAACTAGAAACTTAATATTCCACCTTAGAGATGACGGCTGATCTCAGAACCATCTACTACTACTTGTTGTCTCATCTTGTCTCATTTCATGATTTTGTTTTTCCTTTTCAGGTGTTTTATGGGTTTTTCTTTCAGTCCTTCTCTTTTTATGTCAGTCTTTCTCCACGCATGATCCTGATCAGACCGCTTTGCCTATTAAGTCACCTCACAGCATGTATTCAGACCAGAAAGACATGAATAAAAACAGGAAATACTAAGTACAAAAAATACAGAGAAAAGGTTGACTGAGCACGCTCTTACTTTATAACTATATATAGTTCAAAATGGTAATAAAACAGGTCAGTCAGGATTGGCTGTTTGCAACAAGAAGCCTAATTATCATAAACTGTTTAAATGCAGAATGTGTCAGAAGCAGAGATTTAACAAGCTGATGAGTGGGCACAAACACAACCTGACCTTGGTATTATAATCAGAAATAGATTAGCTCAGTGTGTGTGTGTGTGTGTGTGTGTGTGTGTGTGTGTGTGTGTGAGTGCTAACAGCAGGCAGCAGTAGGAATCTGGTGGAAGTCGGCTCCAAAACACCACGTACAATCTCTCTCTGTTGTTTTTCTTTTTATTGGATTTCCAGTATTTGTGTGTTAAAATATATTTCCTAACACAACTCCCTGTATGCCTCTGTCTGATCACGAACTGAAATGGAAATGCTGGTGTGTAAAGGCCTCAGAGCATAAACAATAATTTTCAGCAAGGTCGATAGTCAGTAGAGCGTAGCTCTTAAAGCTGTATTAATTGATTTATTTTTTTGGCCACTCTGGGGCAGAAGAAACCCACAAAAGTTGAAAAATACATAGCCCCGACAGATTATCACTTTATAAAGTTGTTATAGCCAAGGTGTTAGCAAACAACAGCCTGCTTACACAGACAGCAGACGGAAAGCAGCTACATCTGATTCATTGTTAAAGGCACAGGTAACAGGCTTTACCATATATTCAGAGGTGTAGGTTTAGTGGCTCACAGATGACCTCTCTCAGCAGGTCTTTGACACAGTAGCTGTGTAACTCAGTTCATAAGAGACATGCCTGAGGTAGGCTGTTTAGCTTAGCACTCCACGTAAATGTAGCATTTTAATATCAATATGTCCCCTGTATGAACATGTTAGTCTTGTGTATGATATATGTGTGGGTGGATGAATTGTATTTCGTTTTTTACCAATTTTTTCTTTTCCTTCAGATTTTTTTTTCATTTTATTAATTTTTTTTCATATCTTGCATTTATACAATATGTTGGTCAACTGTATTAATACATAAATGTGCTGTTCTGTGTGAATAGTATGACAGCTAATAAAAACAAACCGAAAAAAATTGATTATCAGTAATCAGACACCAAAGTAAAGAGAGAGTGTTAGGGCAGCCTAGGCCATAAATCTCCCAGAGGTTTGAGCAAACATGTCCGGGCATTAGTGCATAATTAAGGGATCTACAGGGAATGCTGTGGTGTTTAATAACTGTGGAGGAAAACACAGACTAATCTAACAGAATCCCAAAGTGCTCAGTTCTCTTAATGAACTGTACTTGCATTATAGGATTCTACTTAATGCCTGGTGCAATAACACTTTGACTATATCTTTCCTTTCAACGGATATTTTGAAAGGATGAAAATGAGAGTTGAAAAGGAGGAAACTATACTAATAGCATGTGTATTTCCAAAGAATTAAGTGAAACCATTATGAAGAATATTTTATGTTGTTATCCATTATTGATTTGATCTTTTTTTAAACTTAACACTGACTTTACTTATTACACTTCTACCTATATACTTCCTTCTAACTATTTTTTTCTGGTCAAGATTTTAGCTTTCTCCTCCTCTCCTCCTCAATCTTCCTTCTCCACCCTCCTCACACTTTTTCCACTGTATCCATCCTCCGCTGCCTTTAACAGGATTATAAAGGGGCGCAATGAAGATAGAAAAATAAGAGAGAACCAGGATGGAGAGGGAAGATTGACGAGGAGGAGTCGGGTGAAGAGAGGGAGACAGGAAGTGGAGGTTGGCCTAAAACAGACACCTCACAGACTGCAAATCCCAAAGAGGTTTATTCAATTAGCTTTGAAAGTTTTTGTTTCAAAGTCAAGAGTGTCACCAAGGAACCGAACCCCAATTCAAACTCCTCCAAACACTGTGTGTGCCAATTTACGGTCCTAACCTCGGGTCAGAGCAAAGCAAAAAGAGACACACACACACACAAGTGGACAAGCACAAGTAGTTTAAGGCATTCTTGCAAACACACACACACACACACGATCGCACTTCTGCTTCCACTCTGATCTTATAAAGGTCAGTCCCCATGAGCGGAAGTCTAGGAGATTCAAGTGTCTACTCTGCTCTTCTTGAAACCTTAATGCTATACCCTCTATCACACACACACACACTCCCAGTAGAACAGGTATCAGCTCGTTCCCTGAATGAATCAGTGGCTGTCTGATTTCTCTTTTCCTACTTCCCTGCACATCTCTCTCTCTCTGTGTGTGTGACTTTGTGTCTCCGTTTCTGTCCTTACTTGTCTCTCCTATCTCTACTTTATTTCTCTTTCTCCCTCTCTGTTCATCTCCTTGCTTCTCTGCCTGTGCCCAAACTCCTTTGGTTAAGTTTATACTCTATCATCAAGCCCATTCTCCCTCTTCAACTATTCTTGATGAGTAATGAAATACTTTTTTAGTCACTCAAAAGAATCAGCTTTGATTTAAGAGTAGAAAAACCCTCCTCTTGAGACAGACCTCAAGTGGATTTCAGCTTTGTGTGTGAAGAGGCTAATCAGCGAAAATAATGGCTGTGATTTGTTCCAGGAAAGTGAATAAGTTGCAGAAATGAGACCCACTGAAGTGAAAAACAGGAAAGAAGTTATTACTTTGCCCAAATTATTTTAACACCAATTTCCTACAGAGTTGCATATCTTGTGTGAAATTAAGTTGAAGTGATGTTTGATCCATTGACTAGCTTAGCCAATATCCAACCAGGAGTCTAGACTGCTTGCCCTGCAACCGATCCTGGCCAAAAAAATAGTCAGACACACAAGCTTGCGTAAAACCGTGTGTCGTTTTTACTTGTCGGTTTTTGTATGGATTGAACAAACACGATATAACGTGTGCCTTCGGACAGAGCCTTGTGAGCAGTTTCCCCCCGTTGCCCCCACCTCTTTATGCTAAGCTAAGCTAAGCTAACGACTGCTGGCTCCAGCTACGTATTTACAGTACAGACTTGATCTTCTCATCTAACTCACACTTAAACTATTCCTTTAAGATAAACATATATAACAAACAAATAATGAATGCATTTTTTTATTCTATGGACTGTGGATTCCTAATTCCAAATCTCAAACTTTTCATCAATAAAGTTTTCAAAAGCTTTGAAAAAAAGTATATAATTTCTAAATGTATTTTGTTCAGACAACTTCATATTTCCTAGTAAGCCATCTGAACAAACACTAAATAATCTGGATTTAGTGGATTTTGCTAGTTTGTTTTTCAAGACTCCAATGAAATGCTAAAAGGTAACAGCATGAGGGCTTTCCATGCGGCCTAGAACAGATGAAACCCTTGCACAGCACTGGATCCCACCAGCACAAGAAACATGGGAAGAGAGGTTGTAAAAAGTGATATCAAACGATCATCGTATTACCTAAATAACAAAAACGTATAATCTGGATCATTAGGACAAGATAAACTGGAAGCACACTTGATTGGCTTATCACTGGATAAACACAAGTGAAGCCAGTTTCAACAATGGTTTTAGCTGTGAATATAACCTGAGATTAAGTGTATTAAATAATAAAGTAGCATAAGTGACTCATCTCTTCACAGCTCAAGGGAGGGAAACACAAAAGTCACGGCTCTGTCAGGTTTAATTCATCTGTGGAGAAGTCGTTCACGGTTTCCACCAAATGTCTGCTTACTAATAAGACATTTGGCAACATGCTTAATGCGCTCAGTGCTCTGTTTGACCCTGTCTTCGATGGTTACTGCTGCTGATGCTCCACACACAACTGGAAAATCACTCAAACACACACACACAGTTGGTTTTCCTAATTTTCACGCAGGTTGGAGATGGATGCTGCAGCATTATGCTAATGAGCGTCTCTGCTGTCCAATCACACGCTTCACTGACTGAAAGACAGGCAGAGGATGCTGATGGGGGGGGGAAGAAGAGAACGATGAAGTAAGAGAGAGAGAGAGAGAAGCATGGCGGGAAAGGGTGGAAGTAGATGGATGAAGGGAGAGGAAATGAGGGCGATCATGGTGAGGAAAAATATGAGGTTTACTGAGTCTGACCTCTAAAGTCTGGGATGCCAGATTTGTTGCACATCTTCCCATGATGCATACGATAAAGACCAGATTTTCTGGACAATTCAATATGTATTCCAAGACTAAATGTTTACCACCGTTTTTGCATTAATTTTGACCCCAATACATGATGGCCGCTATACATTTTTATTTACTAAAACGCAAAGTTTAATTTCATTTCAATTTTCAGCGCCAAAAATCTCTGGCATTGGAACTAGGTGAGACCAGACGAACAGTAAGTGACAAGTTTCTGAGAGTAAAATTCAGTTTTGAATGTTTTTTTTTAAAACATTATGTGCGTTTGTGTTTGTATGTGTACAGCTGTACCTTTTTCTCGGCCTCTTGTTTGACGTATTGCAGCAGCAGCGGCTCTCCGTGTTTCTCATAGTAGGCTCTCTGACAGCGGTCTGACAGGGCCGGCTCATTAGGCAGGAAGTTGCTGGCCCACACCTATGATGTAAATGGAAGCAGGAAGAAGATTTAAGCTTGAAAACCTTAAGAGTTATGTGTGCGTGTGTACTACTCGCTATTTAGAAAAATTAAAGGGGCAACGAGCCACCTGCCCACTTTTTCCCACTGCCCTGATTTCAAATGATCTCATTAAATCTGTGATTTAATATCAATACTTATCAATACTATTCAATCAATAAATGTTTCACAGGTGCAAAGATTTCACTTTCCTTTTTCCATTCAGGCTTTTTAGATTGATAAATGGGTTTTCCCCTGTAGCCACCGGCATTCATTTATTTCAATACAGCGTAAAAATTAACTTGCAGACACTAAAACGTAATTGAGATAGATACTTCATCACAGTGAACATCAGCTGGGTTCCATGTACAGGCATTAAAGGCCTTGAATACACACATACATATAAAAAGGTATCGACCAACTAGAAAAATACGTTACACTACAAATACAAATGCTGCCATGAATAATGCTGAATTCACACTAAATTACAGCGGTAGCAACTGGTGTCAAACATTTTAGTTAACAAACACAACAAATGATTAAGTTATAGTTCACATACCGTAAAATGTCAGCGCAATGATCCGTGTGCCCGTAGAGACAGAAACACACACACTGACAAAATGAGCTTCCTGATTGTGATTAATAACGTCTCTAAAGTTTAAGCAGCTGTTTTGACTGAGACAAAGACATTGTCGAAACTTCCTCTCATCAGCCACCAACATGGCACTCTGTAGCAGACAGTATTCACGCTAAATGAGACGCTGGTATTAACTGTGATTGAAAAAGTAAACATCCCTGGAGAAAAACAGGCAGTTTGATGCTCTTAAACAGAATAGAAACTATAGGTCATTCCATTTGTGGAGAACATTCATCTGCGTTACTCACCTCTACAGACAGCACTACATTTACTTTTCAATCACGCTTTGGAGAAAACACTTTTAGGCTGTAGAATTAGCTTGATAATGTACTTCTACTGCATTTCAGAAAGCTTTTTATGGATAACGGAACGCCGCGACAGACATTCGGATAATTTATGTTTGCACTTTATGGTATTTTAATGGCTGTAAAAGCAGGCAAAGAGTGCCAAATGACTCTAACATGTAACTAGTGACTCACAGCTGCATGATAAATCACTACCTGAGATAACAGTTACTAGGGTTTTGAATAGGAGGTATTTACTTATGGGACTGTTATAATTAGCAACCAAACTAATGGACACAAGCATATGCAGGAATGCAAAACACAACAGCGTAAAAGTGTGCAATATATATTCATGCTCTCATGAGTGAGACCTTCACAAGAATATTGATTAGTTATTGCTGCACTGGGGAGCAAAGCTGTTTGTGTGTGTATATAACTGACAGTGGTCTTTCTTTTAGCCCCTTCTTTTGCATGTTGTCCAGGCTAGGAATTACTGTAAACTGCTTTGAGGGTGTATATTTTTATTTTAGGCCTATTACAGTAGCATTTTACTCAAAGTAACATATTTGTGTCAGAGTAGGTTTTCCAATTACAATATTCCATTGCATGAACAGCGTAATAAGCAGAGGCATGCTTCAGGCTGCATGGCAAATTGTTTTCTTATTAAACACTCCTCCACTTTTTCACCCAGAATGCAGTGCAGGGATCACACTTTCATAGGCTCCTACAATCTGTTTTTTCTTTACAAAAAAACTGCATTAAGCTGCCGGGCGGAAGTGTAAAAAAGTGTCCTCTTCATGATCAGGAGCTTCATCATTTTTTAATTTTGAGGCAGTTTATTAGTGTCCTGTTGGCCTTGCCTCTAGGGCACCTGTCACTGAGCTGTATAGTCTTGGGTTTATATTCATAAACTAATGTTAATAATAATGCAAATGCAATAAAATAATCTGAAAAAAGCTGGAAATTATTAATGTTTGTTGGCATGTTTGCCCTAGGCCTTGGCAAGATGCTGTACAGCAATGGAAGCAGAAACCAGCTTAGCGTGATGTTAATATTAATGGATTTTGAATATTGGCTAAAGGCTGTACCATGTTTATGATCATGATCCTGGAGAGACAGAAAGAGACAAACATGAGTAATGTGTGAACTATATGTGAAAATACTGTACATCTGCATGTCTCCAGGCATGTATAACTGTGTGTGGATATATTTGCACACCTGCCGACATCTGTAGCTGTGAGTATTTGTACACATCTGTTTTTGTGTACACAGATATATCATGTATATAGTGGCAGACTGTTGAGTCTCAGAACAAAGTATAGAAAAGTAAAGATAATACACAAAAGAAAAACAAAGTATAAACTCTGAGTGTTGCTCTTCGACAGTGAAACACACACTTGGTTTGGGCTACTTACGTAAAAAAGGATATTACTATTCCAGAGGCGTAAGTTTTCCTTCCTTCGCTTACATAAAAATACATACAGCTCTGTTCCTGTGAGACCAAAGTTATCAGAAGCAAGGCTGCCTCCAGAACATTGATTAACATTTTCTGTTCGTTATTCTTCAAAGTTTTAGATCTTTGCTTCTTACGTTTTGGCCTGCAGGGGTTGTCTGGCTGTACACACACACACACACACACATTTACACATTACTCTTTTCTTGGACTTTGATGTCTTAAGAAATCTGGACCGCAGGAAAAAGAAACAAGAAACAAAGATGCTATAACTTTTAAAAAGCTCCATCAAAGCCTTGATCCAGGTTTGATTTTGAATGATTTTATACTGGACCAAACATACTGGATGAAAACAAAAAAAACTTTGTTTGATCTGGTAACAGTTATACTAGTACAAACAACACTTTGACGGCACCCAAACACATGTATTATAGGGGTTTTAAACCATCTTCCTCTGCTTTTTAAAGCAACTTTCTGAGGTAACAAATACATAACACCCGCCAATGGGGAAACAGATCAGTCATGGAACATCTATGATTCACAGTGTGTTAAAACCAGGTTATTCTGAGGTCACATACTGCCATCTGCTGTTGATTTCTGCATTACAGCCTTAGAAAACATCACAGCACAGATTCAAGTAGACCTTTGTTTCTGATCTGAAATGTCACTGATCAGCCAGAGAGGAGGAACTTATCAGTGCAATCAGTTGCAGGACTGTTAAGTTGCAATAACACCTTTTTAATGAGCTCCTCACCTCAGAGATTGTAAAATTTTGCATTTATTTCAAATGTCCATTTTCTTGTAATAATATGACACGCTACTGTAATTTGGGGCATCATTTCCTGTTTATACTTACATATACAATATTTTAGTCTCATTGAAAGGCATGGCGGCGAAACTGCTGCTGTATTTGTGGACAGCAGTGGATAATTAAGACCCTATTCTTAAAGGAATAGCTCAGCATTTGGTAAAGAGATATAACCTGTTAATTAGTGCGCCTCAGAGGTGTTGGTAGGCAAGTGGAAAAATACTCAGTGAAAAGGGATCAGGATTGGTCTGTGTGCTCCCCATAGCATGAATAAGACAGGCTATTCTCATTAGGTATGAAACCTAAAGTAGTTTTCATCTGTTTACCATATTGTTTCTGTCTTCATCTTCATTTAAATGTGTTTACTGATCGCTTCAGTCAGTAATTTTCTCATCGCATTTGCAAATAAAGTTGAACTTGGCATAATGGTTCCACTCAGAGCAGCTTCCCTGACCAATCAGAAAGCCATCTCGTATATATTTGGCAGGGTGAAGACAAAACTTCTCACTGGGAGAGTGAATGAAGCCATTAAACGGATGTTACCTGTACAGATAAATATATTAGCCATGTTTCCCTATTTCTCAGTGCTACAGCAAAACACATGGACATCCACCAACTTTTCTTTCTGATGGGCCTGTTGTGCATAACTTCCCATTGGTTGTGGTCTTTTCATTTTAGGTTTTAGGCAGCTTTATTTGTTTTCTACATCGCTTGGAAAGCTGACATATTATTTTGACCATATTGACAACAATATTGCTGTTTAAAATTCAACATATTCTCCCTCCTGATTGTGCTCGTTCTCAACATCACACTGTGAAGTGACAGTTTGACAGGAAATGCCTCTCTGCCTCTCTGAGTTGCCTGAATCATTTTACTGAACAACAGGCTAACATGAAAAGACAAGAAAACAGTCATATAGATGTGATTATGCGTTAAAAAAACAAAAAACAAAAAAAAACAGAAAAGAAGAAATAACAGACACACAAATTTGCACTGACACTAAATGTGACAAAGGCACACAGTCATTGGTGATTTCTGAATGAAGAGTCCATTAACAGCTTCTATGTTGAGACTTGTCTGGCTTAAAACCTTTAAGTGAGTCCTTTTTGACATGTCAGCTTCATTGTCATAGTGAATCTGAAAAGCCAGCATCTTGGACCAATGACACAAATCATATGTGATAAAAGCATTTTTTATTTCATGTTAATGCTACACCTTGAAAGTAGTTGTATTGAAAGAAGTGGTTAGTGAATGTGTGTTGATGACAAACTTCATATTCTCACATTGAGGACATTTAATTTATTCATGTAGTCGCTCAGATGAATTCATAAATGTGTGTATGCATGTGTGCATTTCCTACCTGGCAGTGAGGGTGTGGATTTGAGCAACCCATCATAGCTCCTTTATTCTCAAAGATCTAAAAAACAGAAAATAAGAGAAAGTGTGAATCCAAATTTTAGTTTACCTTTTAGAGCAACAAAACTCAAACAAAGCAAATCAAAACGACCACAAAGATAAGAACAGAAGAATAAGAGAAGAGAACAGAGCAAATCCTTGCTGAGCAAAAAATCTCATTCATTTATCCTATAGCTAATGATACATGACTGACCATTTGGGCATGTTGAAATGGACACAACAAATAGTGTCTAATTATCCTACAAAAAAAATGTAAATGGGATTAGAAATTAAAACTATGTACACAAAAACCATTGGACAGAAGTCCTGAAGAGCATTTTGGTTGTAAATCACAAGACTGGCTGTGCTACAGAAATTAGGAGCTGACATCAGCCACAGTAATGGCTTCTGGTGGTCATGGGTACTGTAGTATTTAGTGCCATTCGACATGCTGAACAAACAAAAACAGCTATGATTTTTCCAGATTCAGTTAGAATATCATTCCATCTTTATACCAAATAATGTACCATAACCAGTAAAGATGTACATCAGCTTCTAAACTCTAATCTATCAACAAAAGCACAGTATCTTTATTTGCTACAATATTCTCAGCATGTGATATAGGAAGGATTTAATTGCTAGTTGTATAAAATCTTATTATATCCATATCCTTCTCTCTGCTGCTGCTGCTGCTGCTGCTGTTTGAATTTGCGAGTTTGCCCAGAGGCATCATTAAAATGAAAAATTGGAAAGAGCAGAAAACGGAAAGATCAGTGGCGCTGGAGCACTGGGTGAAATGTTTACCTGTTCCAATTTTACAGGTGCCCAGCCCAGCCCAAATTAGATCAATAATGTGTGAATGTGAATAGGAATGAGTCTGTGTGCGTGTGCGTGTGTGTGTGTGTGTGTGTGTGGGATTCCATACCTGAACCCAGGGGTACGTGGTGCCTAGTTCTTCAACAAGTCCCGCCCACTTGTCAATCACCTTGACAACCTCTTGTTTTTTCATGAGAGGGAGGGTGACGTCAGACCAGGGATGGAAACACATGACCTTACTGAAGAAGATATGAAGACGGAGACAGAGAGAGTGGCAGGAGAGATGTTAGATAGTAGGCGTGTATTAATAATACATTACATCGATATCACATAATTTAAGATACTCACTGAATCAAACAATTCCCATATATTGGCCAAAATCTGTAGAGCATGCCAGATCTGAGCTGAAATATGTCCTTCTAGCGAGTTCAAAATCATTACGCTAAGGATTGAAACAGAAGCAGTGTATTTAGCAATATTTTGGGGGAAAATATGTCTAATATTCCCCTTATGTATTTGATGATGGTGTATTTGAAAGAGGGTTAGCAACACTGGATTAATGAACCTTGCTCTGTAGCAAAATGTGGGACTCCAGCCACGCTTGCAGCTCTGTGAGGTTGTACTGGACGCAGCTGTGGTTCGCACTAAAAGCTGACTGTGACAATGCTACATTGCTGATGTTTAGCATGTACAATGTTTACCATGTTCACTATCTTAGTTTAGCGTGTTAGCATGCTAATTAGCACTGAACACAAAGTAAAGCTGAGGCTGATGGGAATGTCATTAGTTTTGCAGGTATTTGGTGATAAATCAAAGTATTGGACAAATTGAAATTTTGACCAGATGATGGCGCAATATGAAAAGTAAGAGAATCAATTCAAAGCTTTTACAATTCATCCCATGGTGAGCATGAATATTTGCACCACATCTTTAGGCAATGCACCCAATAGTTGTTGAGGTATTTCAGTCTGCAAGAGATTGACATTGCCAACATTGTGCTGTTAACGACCCTTCTTCTTCAAATGTCTCTCTAATGATCAGTCAGTGCTTACTATAAATGCAAGAGTTACATAAAAAGGATAAAAATCACAATTGATGTCGTTTTTTTAAATTAAACACTTTGAAGAAGTTGGGGTTTCAGTGCTTTGCTAATGAGCACAGTAGCATCTAACTGAGTGTGAAACTACATTTCTCTCACTTTTTAGTCTTGCACCAATCCTAGGTGTTAAAACTAGGGAAGAAAAAAATCTATTCAAAAGAAGTTTATTTCTCACCTCTCACTCTGTCTTTGTTCTGTCTGCCTCTCTATGTTTCTTTGTGTGTCTATTATTTATTATGATGTTTGGTTGTTGTTGTTCTGGTTGTGATTAATAAGTGATGAATGTGCTGCTGCTGTCATGCCTGGGTTTTTTTCATGAAATACATAAAAAAAAAAAAGAGAGCCTTGATTTACTGTCTTTGGGCCTGGCCTGGTTATTAAAAGTAAAAGTGATAATCTGTAAGATTATTTTTTTTATAACTCTTGTGCGCCGTGCTGAACACTGAAATTACTGCTCTGCACTTCCAAGAGGCCGCGGCAAAACAGCTACACATCTTCTTTGACATCTTTTTCTTTGGATTGAAGAAATTGAAGAATTTTTTGTTGAAGCTCTGGTTGACAGTGCTCTTCAGATCAAATGAAAAATGGTTGCACTTCATAAATAGCAAGCCTGACAACTTGCATATTCAGATGAATGTTTTTGCTCTGAAATACAATCACAACCAAATGTGACCAAACTTCTTGTGATCCCGTGAAATGCATTTAAGGGAATACAATTTAAGTTACATCAAGTTAAATATTAATGGAGTGGTTAGTTTCAGTTTTGGAAGACAATAGGGATAACAGTGCTGTGAAGAAGGAGAGCAGACAATAGCCAACTCAAATGCTGCTGGATTGAAAATAACGTGAGGGTGTTCTCCTTCACTTTATTCAGCTCTCCAGAGGGCTGAAACTGTACGCTTCATGTTTAAGCAACTCTCTTATTTTGTCCTTCCACCTCAAACCTGCAGCCATTTCAAAATATAAACTACCTCAACCGACAGTAAAGGAGTCAGATTAAAAGCCAGAACACCCGGTTCGTATGGTCAGAGCTTTTAGTCATGATATCCATCATGATACCTGAACATTTTGGGCTTAATTCTGCTAGAAAAGGTATGAAGCATGAATAACTGAAAAAACAGTTCAGGCAAGTTTTCAGGGTGCAATTATGTTTTAACCACTTTATACAGAGTTTATAAGTGTGTTATAAGTGTGTGTGTTTAAAAGAACACCATGTCCATGTGTATGTTTGCTCTCAGCCTTACCTATGGTACCCAGGCGATACCAGCTCGACTGTCAGAAGTCAGAAAAATGAAATTTCTATTGACAGACAGGCTCTTCTTGGGGCCTGAGCAGCTAGTACATGATCAATAATTGAACATGGCTTTGGTGTTTATGCTCTGAGCAAAACCGAATGGTCGTATTTATGAATTGTTCATGAGTATTATAGGAGCTGCCAGCACCCCTGTGTGTGTAGACCTCCAACAAGCACTAAAACTGTATGAAACAAAGTGCAGCTGAGGCTGGTGGGATTGTCATTAATTTAGATATTTGGTCCTAAACCAAAGTTTTGGACATATTACAATTTTGACCTGATGATGGTGCTAGGTGAAAAGTCAGGGTATCACAAAAGTTATTACAACTCATCCTGAAGAGGGCATGGATGTCTGTGCCAATCCAATCCAACAGTTGAGATATTTCAGTCTGGACTGACCGACATTGCCATCTCCAGAGCCATGCATCTAGCATGGCTAAAAACAAGAGCAAGCAAAGAAGAAGATTGTGTCCTGGTAACCGCAAAAGTTAGCATGCCTTTTTTTTTCTATGCCTTTCATTAGTTTTATCCGTTTGGGTTGAATAATGTCTCAAAGAGTAATTTGCTTCTTGGAAAGTAAGTTTCTTGGAAAAAGGTATGTAATTTGGTATCACAATAAGAAAAATAGAGACGGTGTTCTAAGTGGTCTGAGTAGTCAACATAGTGAGTACCTATTAATGTATTTCAGTTTTTAAAGAAAGAACCAGCTAGCTTACATTTAGAGGCAGTTGTTGATTTCCAGAGAAATGTCCTGTGCTGAGACTCTCTGGATTGTGTTAGAAAATAACTGGAATTAACGTGAAGTGTACCAACTGACACACGTTTCCCTATAATTTGTACCAAATTATAAAAAGTCATATCCAGGAAACTTTTACTGTTACAAGACAGTTCCTTTCTAGGAAATTATAAGGAAGGACACTGTCAGGCCTGTAAAATAAAGTGCTACCAAATCTTTTGTCTCAGGATTTAGGATCATTCTGCTGAGATGGCATGTATGACTGAGAAAGGGTGATACGAGACGTCTTTAGGAATTTTCTCTCCTCTTTCGTCTCTGAGGACCTAAATTCCCAAAATCCCATTTCCTATTTTGTTCTCCCTCTAATTGGCTCCCTGCAGGGCAACAAGCACGAGTCCAGTTACCAAGTTCCTCTTTCTTAGATCTAGCCACGAGACTGTGCGGACTGAGCAGACCACAAACACGCACCCCGAAAACTATCCTGAACAAACATGCAGACAACCACTACACAGCCTACATAAAATACCCTGAAATTTAACAATCAATGCAAAGACAACGCAGCGCATCAATCAGTGCTGTTTCTGTGCTTCATTACTCTAAGAGTGCGTGTGGCAAGCAATAACTGACAGCCTCAACATCTGCCAAGACATGGGATTTAAACACCAAATTCAGCAGTTCAACCAGCACATGCAGTGTTTTGATTTAATCTATTATTCAGTTGTTGTGTAACTCTACTGTCAGGTAGAATCATCCAAGTATTCCCGAAATGCAGGATTGTTCAGTAACATCTTTAAAGATTAAAAAAAAAGTCTCGACAGAGGGTTGTACATGTGCTTGCGGTTATGGAGCTTCACTTACTGATCCATGGCACAGTAAGAGCCATGTGAGGTCAAGCTTCAAGACAAAGAAAAGGTTAGAAAATCTTGTTAACGAAAGTTTTGTGTAACTTAGTAGTAATACACTGCAGTGTATTGTGTGGGTAAGTGAGCAGTAACAAAGGATTAGCTCTCCTGTTAGGCTTCTCAGACCATCTATCGACTCTGACAGCGAATAAATCCAACAGGTAATGCCTACAGACCAGAAAGCTGGTCCACATTTCATGACTGAATACAACATACTACCAGGAACAAGCATGATTTGGCCACAGGGAAAGCTCTTATCCCCTCTTTACCAACACATCAGGTCTGAAGTAAATATCACTGGACTGAAATCCATGTCATCATGTCAAGTCTCTGTCATCAAATCTCTGGTTCCTATAAAACTGAGTGGTGAGAAAACATCCCCATCTGCTGGTGTCCCAGAGGAAAACACACATCTTAATGTATGTATGGTGCAGATTTGTGATTTTGTTTTGCATATATTCAAGATGTCTTGAAAACAGGTGGCATGCAGTGCACTGATTAACAAAATTAGCTTCACCTAATAGCTGATTATGATGATGATGGATGATGATCACAACAACGAATGAAAGTTTCCTCAGCATGACTGCCCTGATTGCACTCATCAGCTCAGATTTAATTAGTCATAAATTTGAATGTATCATCATTTTTAAAAGGAGCGCTGATTGAAATTAATCTCTGAATAAATTCTAACCTTCCAACCACCACCTTAATTCATATTATGAATGTGTTTAATATCTCATTGTAACATTGTTTATTGGTTGATAATGTTGCTATTGATGTATTGTGGCACTTACATTCCATCTTCAGTCCCTCTGCATGTTTCAATAAACAGCACATAGGGGTGCATCAATTCAAATAATAATTACGACATTTACACATAACGCTAAAACCTTCACACAGTAAGACGGCAGACATTGATTATTCCTGTAATATGTGACATGAAGCTTTGTTCTTACCAGACGCCCCTGGCAGCTTTAGACTGGAACAACGGATGTTGATCCGAACCTGAACAATACAACGGCCAATGTAAACTGCATTTAATAATGTGTTACGCTTTCAACAGTTCATTTGCTGTGTCATTTTAGGCACAAGTACATTGATCCACCTGCACCCATTAGCCCTGACCGAACAGTTTATTGTGCTTTGAAATTAGCTCAAAAATAAAATAGTTTGTGTCTAAGATGTAGATAAAAATATTTTAAAAAGTGGCTTAAATATTTCCTATTATACATACTTGTTACAGTTAGTATTTTTACAGCATTGGAACTAACCAGGATCTGGAGCATCTGACTGAAGAGCAGGGAAGTCATTTTCAAAAACAAAAGTGCTGTCATAGTCTGGATTTACCTGGAGGGAAAAAGACAGACACAGATATATAAAAAAACATGGGAGAGATAACACAACATTTATTTTGTCTCTGGTATGTTTGGTATTTACAGGTGTCCATATATTTGTTGAAAAACCAACCTCTGCATTATATTGCAAACACTGTTAATGCCATGGTTAAATTATGCTTTTTGTGTAGTGGTTTATGTCCACAGCATCAGTGTTGTAACTGCAGGGGAAACGCCTTGACCGCAGAGGAGTATAAATTAAATATCTGCGACATCATCTATAGATTTCTGAAAGCCTGGAGTGTGGGTTTACTGCTCGCCGCCATCTTCTGAGTTGTTGGAGCCAAAAAATAAAAAAACTGGGCCGAGAGCACTGGGCTTGTGTGGAGCTGAGGTGGGACGAGAAAGTAGTAAACACTACGGCTGAAAGGCTGAGAGACACATTTAAATGTTCCAGAGTTCAAACCATGAACAAACAAGCTGTAATTTGCTGTGTTATGAAGGCATATGTATGTATCTGCTGAATTAATGTATGTACCTGTTCTTACCTCTCCATTTGCACGTGTGTTCCCGGGACAGAGTGGGTTGCGGGGGTCATGCCTGGGAATGTGTTCCTCAGGAGGTTTTTCTACCTGACCTGCCCAGGGTCTCTTCATGCGGTGGGCCGACACCAGGACCCAGGTGTCCCGCAAGGGGTTATAACGCAGATGCTGGTGCTCTGAGGGGTTTAAGATACATAAGACAAGGCAATGTAATTACACACACATGCTTACAGAGAGTGCTGGTTCTCTTGAGAGCCAACAAGTGGAAACTAATCAGGCATGTGCACGGACGTCAACCTGATCAACTAGTAACCATTAGTCCATTGTATCCTCTTTATCTGTAGTGTTAACAGCTAGAAGAAATTGCTGATGTGTCTTGTTGAATGTTGCCAAGCATTGCTGAATCTAATGATTATTTTCATTATCAATGAATTGATCCTTTTTTGAAACAAATCAAATATAATTTAGTCTATAAAATGTCAAAACATGTAATACTCAAGTTATTACAGATATGTAACACATTAAACACTGAAATACAGCATTCAGGCACAGGTATATCTGTGGATTATAGGGATGACTGTTGTTGCTGCAACTTGCAGCAGTAAATGCAACAGGAACTCAAGTCACGAGACTACACAGCTGGCAGTGTGCACTGTAAAGCAATAAGCACTCTGTCAGTGCGGGATGACAGGCCAGACAAATTAGCTTCATCATTAAATTGTATCACTGTACTGGGTTTGACATCAACATATACCGATATTGATTTCAGCAAACCTATACGTTCTTTTTGCACGAAAATTCAATGAGACCGAACTCCGGTGAAAAATGTGTTAATTTAATAGTTTCTCTAGTATCGGAAAATCCAGCTTCGGGGTAGAATACATTTTTATCACATTTTATGAATTGCTAGGACCTGCCAGTAAATTCGGCTTGTAAACAATCCACGAAGCATCACTTTGGTTAGATAAATAAGTTGTAATAGGTGTTTGATTGCAAGTGTGATGCGCTTAGGTAGGTGGGTATGGAAACCATTGTAAGCTGACAAAAGATCGACAGAAGTGCTCTGTAGGGTAATGAATCCATGCGAAGTTCAATAGTGTGTGCTACTTATTTGTAAAAGGTCCCTTCGTGTGGATTTTGCGTGTAGCAAGGAAATGTAAAAACTGCCAGATTTTAAATGGAGCTTGGAATTACTTTTCCGAACAGACGTAAACCTTCTGCAGCTACTGATATCCTAAGATGAATGAGTTTCGCTTTTAACTCTAGTAAGTTCACAAAGCTCCATACCTTTTGGATCAAAAGTGACTTCTTTTTTGCCGCTCATGTCGCTCGGTGCTGTTTGAGAACCGCCACCTCTCCGGTGTCAAATGACTGAACCATCTACACCTTCTGAACTTCAGCTAACAGCTACCTGTCCGCAGAAACCCCTTGGGCTAGTTCCTGTTTTTTGACAAGCGAGGGGGGAAAAAACGCGCTCTTTGGGACAAATCAACATGTGATGCCAAACCTCTAAAAGTCCAAAAATAAGGACGTAAACGACAAAATAATAACACCACGAAAATGAAATGTTCGTATTCAACGTAACTTCCCAAACTGTATCTTTGTGGGTGACTATTTATATATAAATATGCAAAATAAATAAACCTACCTAAAGGGGGTTTTACGGTTGCTGGCAACCCTGAAGTTGACGTCGCCTACGCGAGTGGCTCGTTCTCTGATTGGCTGAGCAGCCGCCCCCACCTGACCAGGAAGAAGCTGTCAGTCGGACCGCTCCTCCTCTGCCGATGGCGTGTTTGGAGCGACCTGTCTGCCTCCGTTTACACGTGTAGACAAACCTGCTGCTGTGTCTCCGTCCGTCCGTCCCGTTTCGTTTCAGCCATGTCTGTGGTCAGAACGAGTTTAAGGCTGGTCGTGTTCGCCGCAGTCACCGTCCTTGCCGTGCTGCTGCTGCGGCACTGGATGGCCACCAAGAAGTACGTTTTCAACAAAGACGACGTCGCCAAATTGGCCAAACAGTACGCAGGTGAGTTTGGTAGTGAGGAGTTTTACGTCTGAATCAAGTCAAGACCAACCTGCAGTTCACTCAAATGCAGTTTAAAGTAAAAAAAAAAAAAAAGTAAGTAGCCCAGTAGTCTTCCTCCCTGCTTTGCGTTTGTACTGTAAATGTCTCTATTCTCAGGACAGGACCATGAGCAGGCCTTCTCCAAAGTGGTGGTGGAGCTCAGGAAGAGGTAACACTTACATTATTTTGCATCAGACATATATATATATATATACATATATATTCAGACACTTACTGGCAGGAAGCCAGGAAATGTCTGATTAGTTTGACTTAAAGTGATGAATTGATTATCAAAATTGTGATTGACCCACATCAGTCCATGGACTCATTTCAGCGTTAGACTCTATTTCAGACTCGGTTACGTACCCTGGCTGCATCTAATGATTTATTTTCCAATTTGTTTTCAATGAACCAAAAAGAATACACTTTTAGAATCTAAACAGGCCAGAAAAGTGTGAAAACATCACAATTTCACAATTATCACTCTTCCCTAGGCTGTTTGTAAAATCACTACATGAGGGTTTTAAGATTTGTGCTTAAAAACCAGCTAATCAAGTCTCACCGAACTAGGTATCCTGGCCACATCCTGCCAGACGAAGACCTGCAGTGGGTGTTTGTGAACGCCGGAGGTTGGATGGGCTCCATGTGTCTCCTCCACGCCTCGCTCACAGAATACCTGCTGCTGTTTGGTACTGCGGTGGACACGGGAGGACACTCAGGTGAGGAGTGAAGGGGGTTGAAAGTTTGTCTGTTTGTCCTGCCATGATATATGGGAAAAGATCAGTTTCAACAGATAGTATTTGAGTTGTTGAAATTTGTCATGGTCATACTAAGTTACTGAATTAAAAACGTGTGCTGAAAGAAAAGAATCGTCAAAATAAAATGATATCATCTGTGTAGGAAACAATAGAAATTTAAAAAACTCTATTCTTCTATCAGGTCGTTACTGGGCCGAGATTTCTGACACCATCATATCCGGCACCTTCAGACAATGGAAGGAGGGGACAACCAAGAGTGAAATATACTACCCTGGTAATACCTTAACACATTTTAATTTATCACATCATTTTTTAATTTTCTGTTTTCATATAAATGGTCTTCTGTCTATCCTAAATTAATGGGGTAAATGTATCTGAATGACAGAAATAGGTAGTGTTGTATTTTTTGTTTATTTTCCCTTGCTTCCAAATCTTTTTTCCCCGACAGGTGACACCATCGTACACGGTGTAGGCGAGGCCACGTCGGTCCAGTGGAGCGCCGGGACATGGATGGTGGAGTACGGTCGAGGTTTCATCCCCTCCACGCTTGGATTCGCTCTGGCAGACACCCTGTTCAGCACCCAGGACTTCCTCACATTGTTCTACACCGCACGTGTCTATGTCAAGGGTCTGCTGCTGGAGGCTGGTACACTACTTACAGAGGCCGGGGTTTTCTGAGGCACGGTGGAGGCTTTGACACCCGCACAGGGACTGTTGCATCAGAAGTTCGCCTTGTCAACACACACCATTTTACCCCTGACCACTAACATCGAACATGGGGGAAAATTTGCACCAGATCACTTCAAGTTCAAATATTTTTACCTGGATGTGTAGACAATCTAAATCTACTTGACAGTTGATCCCCATCTACATTCAAGTTTCTTCTGTACAAAAGACAGTGTTTTGAGTCCCTTTCCCTTTACCCTGTGACATCACACTACATCACCAACAGTGCAACACTTACCACTGACTTAAAGGCTGTACCACTCACTAAAATCTGTAACACTCAAGAACATGTTCTGAATCGCCCACAGTCCCTCACTGATACTCAGTATCTTATTCTGCACAATAAGCATTCCTCTGAGACATCAAACTTCCTACATAGTCCATGAGGTTTTCAGTACCCATTTAAAAAGAAACAAAAAAAAAACCACATCATCCATATCTTTTTGGGATCTGGCTTAGAGAATCGAGCCTCAAACACCTCTTTCACAAATAGTTTCTTCTCTTGCCAAATTTGAGATTCTTCTGGGAATAATAAGGCAATGTTTGTAACCAGGCTTTTGAGTATTAACTCTTTTAGCAACCAACCACTTTTGAAAATCAGCATTGGTTATAAAATGCTGAAGCTGTGATATAAAAACTGGTTGTTGACCGTCAAATTCGGGGACCAAGGAATTCCTTTCAAAACAAATATGCAATGCTTAATTTGGCTTTGTAAAACAAACAATATATATAATGCAAAGCCACTATTTTCTTAGTATATAAATAGCCATTTCATATTTATATGCATGTGGATTCTCAGTAAATTAGCATCTTGATGAAGATCTAACTTCTTACACCAATTACAGAGACCAAGAAGCACATTCACTCCAAAGATCAAGCCTCTCTTGATGTTTGGCTCCATTCACAATCGATCTATTTATACAATATATTTTTTTGAAAATGTTAAAAAACCTGAGGGGAAATGTTGAAGAAAACTGCCTGGATGATGCGTGTGCAGTGTCCCATTTTTGGCTCGGTATGAGTCATAGTCAGATCCACACCAGCTAAGAGACAGCAGTGTTTTAATGATTATAGTTACTCTGTTGTGGTGTGTGCTAGAGAGCTACTGTGCAGCAACAGATTTCAGTTTTAATGGAGCAATTTTCATATTTTCACCCCACATACTGTACATACTGTAAGGTGCTGTTAAACACCAACAGATATGTCTTTGGAGAAATTTGGGAACCCTTTAAAATGTTTGTGCAATCCATATTTGACTAAGAAAATGGGGGGGGGGGGGGGACACAGCTGTTCTGTACTTTAAACCTCTGCAGTGCTATACTGTAATTCTACACGTTTCATTCATTCGTTTAATGGGATGGATTGAATTTCTAAAAGGTGACTGTAGCGATAAACGTATTAATAATACTGCACTCTGACCAAGTGAGACTACTTGGCTACAGTGTCCTCAGCCTCTGTTCATTGTCTGGAAAGTTGCACTAGCCCAACAGGGCAAAAACAAAACGGTATCCGCAGGCCTCGTCCTCTACATTGTGATATAATACTAAGCAGAAATGGCAGAAAATCAAAGCCTTTTGGAAATAGTTTTTTGTGCATTTCACCTGGAATTGTACTGTACAAGCAAACCTCTGCTGCTGAATCTACCATCTCCCAGTTTGTTCCTTTTCAGATAAAACAGCCTTATTTTCAGACTAATGCCTGAACCAATCAAGGACCATACAGGGTTTCTGTGGGAGTGAAATTACCCAAAACTGGAGTTACTTGGTTTATATACGGCAGCATCAGTAGCAAACAACGTATCACTGTACCTTAAACGTTGATGAGCGGATGTGCAATTTACTGTAGGGTAAAGATGAAAACTGACAGTGCCAGAAGAAATAAATGTTTTTGAAGGAAAATGACACAAGCCTGGTTTGTTACTTATTACTACACATCAAATCAAGATCACTCTACTATGGGACAATAGTGCTGTAAATGATGCTGGATTCAGGTCTACCTTATTCATCACAGAACCCTGTAATCACAGTACATATTACATTTCAGTGATCACAGTGTGTAATCCATCACAGGTGCTTTTGTCCTGCAAAACAAACAAAAATACACATCAGGGGTAATTTAAGCTGAGTGAAATCACAAAACTGACCTTATACACCCCGGAGAGTTCATTAAAAACAGAGATGAGGTTTGGGATTGTGGGTAGGTGCAGGGATGCTGCGTGAACAGACGGTGTTATTCAATAAAGCAGGCCAGCAGAAGAGAGGATAGACACATCAGTCCTCATCTCCGTCTGTAAATGTCAAGAGGATGCAGACAACCTGATTTGTTGTCATCATATCCATGAGAGACATCTAGGTGATGATGATAGAAGTGTGTGTATTTCATGCGGGTGTTTGTTCGCCTGTGCCTGCTTTTATGTGTGTGTTCATAGAGGTGAGAGTTGTGTGGATGTGCATGTTTGCGTGCATGTTCAACATGCCATAGCACATGTGCATACTGCTTGTAGCCTGTGTGTGTGTTTTTTATTATCCACTCTGTAATGTTCTATCCATCTGTGTATGTGTGTGTGTTACCATATTATCCCAGATATAGATTAAATGTCAGCCTAACAGACTGGCCTGACCCCACTGCCCTCCTTCTCTTTAAGCCCTTTAAAGGAGATGTATTCAGAATCGAAGCCGGAGCGACCGGTGCTGAAATACCAGCATGCTCAGGCAGCGGCCGCACCTTAATGGGATAGATGACGGCCTCTTTGACTAATCGCTTTGTGTCTTCCAGGCTGATGATGTCCTCCCACCACATGCTGGGAAAACAGATGTCCTTTAAGGGTGAACACACACACACACACACTCGCACAAAACAGAGTTATGGATGCAAGAAGAAAGAAATACAAAGAATGGATACAAACAATACAAACTAATACAAAACAGTCACACTAGTAGAAAGCCAGTCTGTGTATGTACATACACAAACACTTGCGCACATCTTATTGCAATTAGGCTTGCATAAATAGGCGTCCTTTGGAATGAAACATCAGATGGAAGAAATAAACACAACCCCTGGGTCTTCATTATTACATAGCTTCAATTTACTCACAGCAAAGCTCTTCCCTGCTCTCTAGTGGACATGTTCAGCATCACATTTGGGATGGAAATCTTTACATCATCTCAGTAGGAACAACATATGACCCCTAAATGAGGCTGAAGTTTTAATTTTTCAACTGATGGCAATATTTGTGAGTAAAAGGAACTAAAACTGAAATAGTACAACAAAAGGACTATTAACCCATTGATGTTGGAGTTCTGTATGTAATATCATTCTGCATGGAAAACCTTTGTGATTGTCTGGAAATGTACAGTACAGTCAGATAAGTTATTGTTATTTAATCATAGTTTATTAAGACTTACCAGTTTTAATTGCTGGTCACATAACATTTTCTTTTCTTAGACAGTCCTAACCAGAGGTCCACTCACTGGCTTTTCCAGAGCTTTCAACCACATCTAATATCATGCTCATTTTTTTAATTTAACTTATAAACATGTTTGGCTTTGTAATTAGGGATTTGAAAAACAATTTTATTTAATTAATCGTATTATTTTAGAAAAAGATCATGTACATTTCCAAACAGAGGTACCACCCCCCCCCCCCCCCCTTTTTCTCTTTGCTAATAAACATAAGCTTACTATAATTACACAATTTTGGCAGTTCTGTGGCATTGTCACAGAATTGTTTAGCATTATTTTGTTCTTTTTCTTAGTGTTTGGGAGAGACTAAAGATACAGTGACTCTACACCTGTGTGTACGGTAGCCCAGAGGGGAAACCTGTCAGACGCCACACACACACACACACACACACACACACACACGGCGAGCATCAGAAAACTGGCAGACTTTCTGTCTTCACTGATCTTTCAGAACCATGATGGAGCTTTCATATCAATCTATGAAAATCGCACACCAAGCCCGTGAGGCGGTGAGTGAATAAGGGGTTTTGTCTTTTTGTGTTTTCTAGCAGGTCTGACGGACAACTATTGGCAAGCTGGCAACTTTTAGCAAGCTAACTAGCAGTGACGCTTTGGAGAGGGCCGGGGGCTTGTAACGCTACCTCTTCTTATAGCCCAAATCAACTGTCTCTCGGATGACAAGTAACGTTATACTGACGATAACATATATCCAGGGCCAGGTCGTTGTATTTTACACACACGTTATTCAGCAAACAACAGCTAAACTGCCACAATCAGCCGTCCAGGCTAGATTTGCATGCATCGCAGTGCCACAATTAATCGGCGTGTCTTGGTTGCCCAGATACCCGGTCAGGTGGCTGTCATTTGTGGCGATTTGTCGCCCTCTACTGGGATTGTGTCTCTCTCCCCGTACAGTCCACGCTGCCCATCCCGATGTGTCATCATACTGCTACTTCAAGTAAACACGGGTGCTGTGAAAAGGGCCCTTTGAAAATGCTTAATACTTAAATGCAAATCCATATTAGTATTTAGTCTAATTTACAAAGTATAGTTACAGTAATCACAGGTGTAAATAATAAAATGAATGATGGCTGAATTCCATTTAGCTGCTTTGGTTTCAGGGTCCTGGGATTGTGCTTGCTGGCTCGCTGTCACTTTAGAACCGGAGCGCTCAAATAAATCAGGATCAATGTTAATTTCATTAGGAACACCTGTGCTTTCCTTACTATGACAAGTCACAGATAGTACCACGCATTGATTGAACCAAACTTTCACTTACTGCTGGTAACATTAGTGCAGCAGTTGTGTTTGAGTCTCAGTGCTGAGTGTGCTCTGTGTTGCTTTTCAACAGGATGAGCTGAGGACTGAGATGAGGAGGAAGAGCCTCCTCATCCTCATTTACCAACACCTGCTGGGGCAAGGGTCAGTATGAAGTTGTGCTTCGGCACATGCGTGGTTGGTCTTAGAGTTTCTTAAAACTGGTAAAAGGGCAGGTTGGATTTGTTTGCTGCACACAAAGGCATTTTTGAACAGGACAGCTATTGATGACACATGAGATATTGCAGGTTTTAAACCTAGACTCAATCTTTGTTACAGCAGATGTTACAGTGGCAAGTGATAGAATATAAATGTGCTTTAAGCAAATACATAACGACAGGGAAAAGACATTTACGAATTAATTTACAATTACTATAATACACGTTGCTGAAGAGGTATGTGAGTAACAGTATACAATATAAATGCTGTGCCTATTTATATTTGGTCCATAGTAACAAGCCTACAGAAGGCCGTACGTGTGTGTTTGTCTATACGGAAAGTGTCCGACTTTATCAGCTACATGCAACAAAACACATTAAAACTAAATCATGTTGGGCTCCCCGGGTTCACAGCACAAGACAGCAGACGTAGTTAGCAGACTTGTTTCTGTTACCTTTTGATCGTTCCAGTGTGCATGCATGTGTGTGAGTTCTTGCGTGTGTCCATTCACCAGCTACTTGGCTGCAGCAGTGGCCTTGGACCAGGAGACTAATGGAGGTGTGAGGAGGTTCGAGGTTTGTGATAACATCGATCTGGAGATGGTGCTGATGGAGTATGAGAGCTATCACTACGTCAAGTTCCAGAAGTATCCCAAACTGATGAGGAGAACAGCTGAACCAGGTATATGAACTCTGGGCAACACTGAAGTCATATCTCATGCTTAATAGGATACATTTGCTGCTAAATTCTGAATTATTTGGATGTACTCATTAAATTTAAATGTATGTATTTATGACAATGAATATTTTCTGTTTTTTTTACATCAAGGTGAAAACAGATGTGCAAGAAGTGGCGGAGTAAAGAGGTGAGTCTCTCCCTCTCTTACTCCTTCCTTTTTATTTCATGTTCAGGACTTAATAGTCCTACACTGTCCATACATGCTGATAAAGAAACAACAAAACTTTTCTTTGAGCCAATTTAAAAAATCTACCAAACTTCTTCCATTGACAGATGTCTTCTGTGTCTCTCTTTGTCCCTCAGGAGTCCCTGTTCAGCTGTGAAGCCTCTTCCCAAAATCAACCCGTCTCAGAACCCACAGTCTGGAAGCGGAGCCAAGAGGACATCTGTCAGTTCACATACAAATGTTTAGCATTAAACACAGAAGAACCAAGATCAGAATATTAAAATACAAGGTGACTATTCTGACATCCTGTTTCATTTTCCAGGAGAACGGCTCCTCTGTTCCTCCAGAGTCGTCAGAGTTTGGTCTCAATGTTTCCTCCATCAGAAATGGACCAGCTGGGGAGGCAGCCATGAACAGAAAGGTACAGGGGAATGACCGTTGGACATGTTATTTGTTTACATTTCAGGCATTAGTAATCTTCATCTGGTAAAACTAGAAATTAACAGCAAATCCTGTCATCTGTGATGATTTCACAGAAATGATCTCCCACATTTTCTAATATATTGTAATTGTCTGTCTTAGGGCCCGATGAATGACAGCAAGGGTTCAATCCACGACGCTGTCAAAGGAGCTGGCAGTGACTCAGACCACATGGTAATTACACTGGAGCCTCTGAGCAACACTGAGGAAATAAAAATAGCAACAATTCTCATGATGAGCAGTTAATCCGGTCTGTAAAACATGCATAAATATTACTTTTTTTTCTTGTATTTCTTAAGACATTTGAATGGTGCAAATTGCATGAGAACCATCAGATCAAACAATAGTAAAAGTACTGATAGTACTACACTACTACCAATAATAATGATTTTATGCTGTGTTGCAGGAACGGCTGCTGAAGCCCCTCAGTGGCTTTTCTGGAAAGAGCGGTGAGATGAGAGAACTGGCTGCAATCATCAGCAGGGTACTACACACACACACAAATACTATATTGTTAAACACTGACACACAAGAAACACACATAACAATAATAAAATCAATAAATCAATAACAAACAAAACAAAATGTAGAGGAGCTGATGTTATCTTAACTTGTGGCACATAATGTAAAAATGTGCTTGAAGTGATTGATATGATGCCAAATATGTCCACTAGAGAGCAGTGAAGAGCTTTGTTGTGAATGAATTGATCTGTTGTATTAATGAAGGCCCAGGTTCTATCTATTTCCCTTATCTGATGTTTCATCCTAAAGGACACCTATTTACACAAGCCTAATAGCACCAGGGTGTGTGTGTCCCCATTTTATAGCTGATATCTTCACCTGCATCCATAACTCTGTGTATTTGTGTGTGTGTTCCCCCCTATAGGACATCTATTTGCACAGCCCCAATGTGCGGTGGGAGGACATCATCGGCCTGGAAGACGCAAAGCGATTAGTCAAAGAGGCCGTCGTCTATCCCATTAAGGTGCGGCTGCTGCCTGAGCATGCTGGTATTTCAGCACCGGTCGCCCAGCTTCGATTCTGAATACATCTCCTTTTAAAGAGCTTAAACAGAAGGAGGGCAGCGGGGTCAGGCCAGTCTGTTAGGCTGACATTAAATCTATATTTGGGATAATATGGTAACACACACATACACAGATGGATAGATAGGCAGGGAGGAAGAAACACACACACACATGCAATGCCATGTAGACTTCATAAACACAGCCACATTCACACGATTTTGCTGCTACATAGAGATTGCACATACAAATAAAACCTGCCACACAACCACATTAGTAGAGGACACACACACACAGAAAATACACACACACTTCTATCATCATTATCTAGACCTCTCTCATGGATACGATGACAACAAATCAGGTTGTCTGCATCCTCTTGACATTTACAGACGGAGATGAGGACTGATGTGTCTATCGTCTATTCTGCTGGCCTGTTTTATTGAATAACTCCGTACCGCCACCTTCCCACAATCCCCAACTTCTGTCTCCATTATTATTCATTCTCTATGCTATAAGGTCAGTTTGGTGATTTGACTTGGCCTGTTTGCCACCTAAAATTCAGACTCAATTGTGGTATGTGGTATTTGCAGTACAGACTCAGCTATACATCAGGCGAATCAGTTTTCTTTGCGCACAGCTCAGCTTCTGATTGGTCTGAAGAAAATGGTAATGCATGTTTTGTTGCTGTAAAGTATAAAATATTCTCATATTGAATTCTAATGTGATTTACTAAAGGTTTGTCTGTACTGTTGCAGTTTTCATATTGTACTCCTCTCTGTCTTTACAGTACCCCCAGCTGTTTACAGGAATCCTGTCTCCGTGGAAGGGCTTGCTGCTCTATGGCCCTCCAGGTAAGACCTGCAGTGCAAAGTAAACCTTCGTCAGGTTTTCTGAAGAAAGAAAAACACAGTTTAACCAGTGGCCTACTTTAAAGAACGTACCTGTACACACAGGTACAGGAAAGACCCTGCTGGCCAAGGCCGTGGCTACAGAGTGCAAGACGACCTTCTTCAACATCTCAGCCTCCAGCATCGTCAGCAAGTGGAGAGGAGACTCTGAGAAACTGGTCAGGGTAGGTTCATATATCAAATGCAACAAATAAGAAAAAACATGTTTACATACATTGTCTCTTATACTTTGCTTTTTTTTTTTTTTTGCTGGATCTGTGTAAATCTGTATCTATGTCTGCAGGTTTTGTTTGAGCTGGCCAGGTACCACGCCCCATCCACCATCTTCCTGGACGAGCTGGAGTCGGTGATGAGCCAGAGAGGAACCAGCATGGGGTGAGCTGAACCACAAAGTGTGGTAAATGCAAATGTTTTCTCCCAGTGCTGAAGGTTAGCGCCTCTCTCCCTGCAATAGCCAATGTGTCTGGCAGGACATGGTGAACAAAGTGCCCTTGAGTAAGGCCGATAACTCACTGTGAGACGTTTGTAAGTTGTGTTTTACAACCATTTTACATAAGACATTTGTGCACAATATATAATTAAAATAGTATAGTTAATTTATATACCATTTTAGCCATAATAAAGGTCTGGATGCAGATGATTTAAATGAGTAATTCATGAAAATAAAAAAAGTAGTCAAAACTGCACTAAATAGTTTTGATCCAAATCATTATGTATAAGAAACAGAATGAATAATTATGTCCAAGCAAGATAAATGAAATGATTATTTTAGCCATAATTATGAAGCTCTTTATTAAACTAAGGAAAATAATGGACATAACACTGTACAGAGACTGGCAAGCTTTACTATTTACTCATGACACTAAAAAAGCATTGAATGACTCATGCGGTTGTGAATAAAAACTTGACGTAACAGCAGACTGACGTCTGTTTTCAGAGGAGAGCATGAGGGGAGTCGCAGGATGAAGACTGAGCTGCTGGTTCAGATGGACGGACTGGCGAGATCAGAGGACCTGGTGTTTGTACTGGCTGCCTCCAACCTGCCTTGGTAACACTTCAACATAAACACACACCACATATGTACAAACCTCAATGGCCATCAGTAGTTTACCTTCCCAATGATAATGACAATAAATCAGTACGTACATGTTTTCTATTCTACTCCCTTGTTTTTATTTCTCTCGCTCAATTCTTGTTGGACTGAGATGATTTCCTAAAAGAATATTAAATAAGCTACACTGTTATTTTGCAGCCATGGTTAGTTTAAAACAAAATGCATAAAGAAACAAGTTGAACAAATGTTTTATTTTACTGAATCCTACAAAAACAAGGTGCAATTTGTTTTATTTCAATAGTGGAATTGTACAGATTCTATACCATTTCTATACTGAACAAGAAATTAAGTGCTATGTACAGATTTGTAACTGTACTGTCTCTTCTCTCAGGGAACTGGACCATGCCATGCTGAGGAGGTTAGAGAAGAGGATTCTAGTTAGTCTTCCCACCTCGCCAGCTCGCCAAGCCATGATCTCTCATTGGCTGCCCCCTCTTAGCTCCACAGGAGGGGTGGAGCTACGAACTGAGCTGGACTATGAGACTCTGGCGAAGGTGTGTTCCAGTAAGACTCGCTGACAGTTTAACAAGTGTTTAATCATTTATCCATTTCACACTTTCTTTGTCAAGTATATATTAACAATTGCCATGTTTTGTTGTGTTCACTCATATTTCCTGTCATGTATGTCTGTTGCCACTGAGAAGAGACAATATACAGTACAATCACAACACAGTGCCCATCAGCTGGGCCTCATCTGCCTGTGTGTTTGTGTGCGTGTTTCAGGGGATGGAGGGTTACTCTGGCTCTGACATAAGACTTGTGTGTAAGGAGGCCGCCATGAGACCAGTCCGCAAGATCTTTGATGCTCTGGAGTCACATCAGGATGGTAGGACAACACACAGACACAGAGGCCTAGTGGTTCAACAACACAACTACAACTACAACTATATAAAGATCTGTGAATCAAACTGGGATTCTCCTTCACAGGAGATACTGACATGCCTGCCATCCAGCTGGAAACTGTGACAACAGCTGACTTCCTGGAAGTCATCGCTCACACCAAACCCTCGGCCCGAAACCTGATGGACAGATACGCAGCCTGGGAGAGAGAGTACGAGTCTGTCTGACACACAGGCACATTTTAACAGGAGAAAAAAAGACTTTTATACTAACACGACAGCTTATCTGAATGACACCAGTCAATTAAACATTTCTTAGGCATCGTTTTGCATTTTTTAGTCTTAGTCTTGTGACATAAGTGAGGGGGGGGGAGAAGACAAAGACAAAGTAAAATACCAAAAGGCAAAATACTGAAATAATGTGCAAATACAAACCTGAACAAGTACCTGCAAACATTGATATGCTGAGCCAGCGCTGCTATTTCTTATGCAGTCTCTTAATTTTGTTTATCTCTACAATGATCATAAGCACAAAGACATAATAAGCAATAGTTAGCAACTGAATTTTGTTTTTTTTTGTAATGACAAAATATTTGTTGTTGTGGCAACAGATGGTGGGTACTTCTGAAATACATGCTTTACTTTTACTTAACATTCCCACACTCAAATGGATGTTTTTGTGTCAAATTATCTTTTCGATTTTGGGGGCGATCAGTCAGACTTATGAGGATTACAGGATTGTTATTTTTCCTTAATTTAGGATGTCTAGGATGAGGGGAATCATTGAATCACTTCCTCCCCTTCACTGTTAAAACGCCAACAGTCTACAACAGTGATAACTGAAGTGTTTTCTTATGCAAATGAGAGATTCTGTTACTTATAGCTTACAGCAGGTTCTTCAGGATGTGTTCAACAGCGTCTGGGAAACTGTTGCATGTCAGGTGGGGAGGGGGGTTGATTTTATTCTCATCTCCTTCTCTGTATTTACCTGAGAGATGACCGGAGAGAAGGTAGAATGCCATCAAACACAAAAACGACAATATTCATCATAATAATGGATTACTATATACTGTAGGCAATAAGATGATCCAAGGGATAATACCATGATATGTAGGTTATAATGAAGACATTACAGTGGAAGAAGAAGATGGAGAGACGAGGAAGAGTAAAAGAACTACAATTTCTGGTCACTGTGCAGCAGTCAGTGGCTGTCAGGTAAGTAGAGATGCGAAAAAGAAGAACTGGAAGTGAAACTGGTGGAGGGATGAGCATAAGCTGGACAAAGATGTTTTTTCTTACCGGTTCTGACCAGAATTCCCAACATTCCTGCGTTCTGAGCCCCGCCCACATCATCTCTGGCGTCCTGTGGGAAAACGGCAACGGCTCACAAACCACCTTTTAACTTTTCTACCTAATCAAGTTTTATTTTATTTGGGGTGGAAGTCCCAACAGAAAGAAGGCTGAAACTGAGGTATGTTCGGTGAACATCGTACCATTTCAGAGGAAGTTTCTATTTGGAGTGAACAGTCTCAGGTTTGATTCCCAACAACAGCACTCTCTCTCTGTGCCCTTGTGTATAAAACTGAGCCACTCCTTGCTCAGTCTATACGTCTATAAGTCTCTGCGCTAAATGTTGAAAATGTACTTAATTAACTTGCTGTTAATGAATCACAGTTGACGATATACTTACATCTCCTATCATGACAGCTTCATCTGGGCTACATCTTAAATCAGACAGAGCCTATTTGAAGGAAACAACCAAAAGAAAATGAGAAGAGAGGCCTCATTTGGAGGTTAATTATTAATTATAGAGGCATGTCATGAGGTGGATTTAAAGCCCATTAAAAATTAGATTTCAAGCAACAATGTGTTTTAAATGTTTGTGATAAATACAAAAGCCTCCTCTCTTTTCTTAATGGAGTAAAAAATAAATAAATTTCTAACCTGTGTGAAAAAAGTCATTTCCGGCTTTCCCACCACAGTAGCTTTACAGTCCGTGGCGTACTCAAGTCCTGTCACAAAGGGCCCGGGGCCGAGGGCCAAGCCACCCTTACGTTTGTAGTACCGAGCCTTATGGATGGCGATGAGGGGAGCTCCATCCAGAATCATTCTGGGGAGAAATATACATGATTAACAGGCTGCAGATGGCATTTTCACAGAGTTACTGACTTTGGTAGGACGAAGTAAGTTCAATGATTCTTCAATTTTAACTGGTCAAAAAGAAAAAATATTAAAGGTTACAGATGATTTACACCTGCTTTATAAAATATAAAAGCACTATTAGAGAAAAAAAAGGCAAATTAAAAACTTGATTTTGGTTTTTCACGCCAGCTACAAAAACTAGACTCGGGGAAAAGCTCTCAATAATTGGAGCTCAGATGTTCTGTGATTCACTGAAGAATGTGTCCTGTGAATGAGTCGACCACCTGAAAGCCTTGTTGAGTGTTTGGTAGTTGAAGTGATCAGGAGCGAGCCCAATGACGACAGCGTTTGGCTCTGATGTGTCAATACCTGGAGATGGAAAGGCATACATACGGTAGGATTAGTCAATCAGTGTTAACCTTGATATTTTTATTCATTTAGCAAGTCATTTACTAAGTACAAACAACTACAGACTCACACATGCAAAGGGCTGTTGTATTTCTTTGTCATCATTTTAAACTGATAAGTTTGGGTTATTATTGGACAATTAAATAGTTAATTGATAAATTGAATGTAATGGTATATAGATTATTCAGTAAGGCAAATAATCTATGTGGCTGTGATAGCAATAATGTACTTTATTCATCCCAACTTCTCTCTTCTTCAACCCTCTCCACAGGGAGGTCACAGGTCACAACAGCTTGTTACCTCTTAAAGCTAACTGATGGCTACACTACAGTTTGAGTAGTGTCACTCTTTGGGTTTAAGTAACACTGACAAACCCTCTTAAAAAATGGTGGTTAAAATAAAACCAAGGTGGGTTTTGTAGCTGCTGAAAAATAGACAAGATTGGGATGGAAATAAGTTTTTTAACTGACAGCAGCGATATGCAGAGTGCTGATCAATGACTCAATAACTAAACAGTGTTATCAGTTGTTTGATTTGATTGCTGAAACAAATTAGTTTCAAAAGATGGAGAAATAAATCTAAATAAAAACAGTTCATCCTCCAGCTGAAGCATGGTCTCTCTCACACACACACACACACACACTCACACTAACAGCTCCGTACCAGTGAAGTCTTCCAGTGCGCTGTCCTCCACCAGCAGCAGCGGCCTGTATTGTTTCTGCTCTAACAAACTCCTCGCTGCACTCAGTGAAGTGAAGATCTCTTTTTCCTGCAGAGTGAAGAAGTTAATTTTCAAAAACATAGTCAGGAAAAAAGGCGGCACTCCAGAGGTCAAAAATAGCAAAAGAATCACTTCATGTGTTTGGGTTAATTTACGAATCACATGAGGTGATTTGACCTTTTTTCCTGAGTTTGTTTTTGGGAAATACAGACATTGCTGTTTTTGTTTTTTTGTTTTTTTGCAGCAGAGCAACCAACTTACACCCACCTCTTGTGTATTTCATTTTCAATTTCTTTAACATTACAGTAAAAGCATCTGCACCAAACTAAATATGGCTTTGGATGTTTTTACCTGGAGGTTGAAGTTGAGACGTTGCAGTCGTTCCAGTAAGTTCCTCTTGCTCTCCTTTGTTGTGTTGGTCACAAACTTCACAGCTACAGACGCCTGCCGTAACCTGACAGCACCCAAACACAATCATCTCGCAATTAAAAGCACATTTACAATTCACATGAATCTATAATAACAACACGAATGACGCAATCATCCTACAAGATAGACAGGAGCTTCAGACAGACCGGCAGCAGCATTTTTTCTTCAGTCATTAAGTTTTTGTGCAACTCCTGTTGTAGTTTATTATACATGTTTGAATACATTTTAATTTAATTCACGCAGAAATCTTCAGACTCTTGACCCTCCGTTTTATGCCTGTCCCTGGTTTGGGGGCTGTTTCCTACCTGTTCAGGGCGTCCTGCGCCCCGGGCACTGCCATGTCTTCTATGTGTAGAGTTCCACTCAGGTCGATGAGCACGGCCTTCAGAGCCCGTCTGCCCGCCATGCTGGAGACCTGCAGGGGAGGACGTGGTGAGCGTGACCCGAGGTTCAAGAAACGTTTTGTAGCTTGTAGAGATGCAGTGGCATGTGGGCATGATGGCACAGATGTCCGCAAAGCTTATCCTGCTTTAGACCCACAGTCCTTCTGACACTCTTCATCCACGCTGTGAGATAATAGATTTGTCTACCGGCAGAGATTTTGCTATACTGTTTATAGAAATTCACTCATATAAAAATCATGATAATAATCCTCCTTGCCATTTGGTTAGAGCAATTTTATTTTCACTTACTTTGAATGAACACAAAACAGGTTTCAGTCCTCACCAAAACCTGCAGCCACCATGCATGCTGTTAGATAAGAGCTGCTTGGAATGTGGTCTCTGATTATGATTTGCTAAACTGCTAAATATGACCAAGGTCCGCTGTAAATGGAGCTTTACTGAGTTTTAAAAAGCTTATTCTTTCATAATAATGTTATTATTTTAGAGACTGTACATTCATAATCATAATTCACATCGGTAGTGGCAGAATTTATCAGATTACTGCGTTGTTCAAACCTGCATCAGGACAAACTGAGAGGATTACTGACCGGTTTGTTCCCAAAATGTATGACTTCCTGCCTAGAATACAGATTTGAGGATTGTATTTTACGGCTATTTGACTGTGTGATCCCCTATTATTTAGACATGCTTGGATTTCTGTCATGTAGTTATCAATGTGAGGGTACAATTAATGCTCTTAATACCTACCCAAAAAGCGCACACGCACGCACACACACACACACACAGCCTGTGGGTCATGTATCTATTATTTGTATTTAGCTCAACAGGAAACTGTGCTGCCAGGAAAGTGCCAAGCTGAGAATAAGCTTATTTTTCTGTGTGTGTGTGTGTGTGTGTGTGTGTGGAGGGGGTGTAACTTGTAACTTAACAAGCTTCACAATGCTGTAACACTGACTGCTGGTGTTTCTGTAGTATTGAGTTTTCTGCATGACTTTATATGACTTTTCTATTTTTATTCAGGTTGTTTCATTGAATCATCGGGTGGGTTTTAAGGTCAGTGTGTATTAAAAGACACATTGCAATTTGCAACTGTTGGGACCTGCATGGATGGTACAGTAAAAGCCAAAGTTTCATTCATTTAGGTCGTAACTTAAACTTTCTGCACACTGAGCGACTTCACTGCTGATACAAAATGTTGTGGTTTTAACAGCACATACGGCACAGTAACTGAATAACGTTTCTATGTTCAGAAAGTCAACAAACTGCACAACTAACCTTTAGCAAAAGCAGCTCCTCCTCCTGCTTCCCGTTGACGTTTTTTTCTTCGCTGGTTGAAACTGGGTTTTCTCCTCTGTGAGCTCAGTGCTGCCCGCCTGCAGCTCAAACACCGCAACTGCTTCAGCTCTCATTCAAATCCAGCATTCACTCCGCTGTTCTTCTGTTCTTTATTCTTCTGGCTTCCTATTAAGTATTTTATGTGTTTTTTTCCCCCCTTTCTTTTTGGGAAAAACATGTTGGAACATCACTCTCTCTTTTTGATATCACTCTCTATCTTCTTCAATCTATTCTTTTTTTTGTTTCCAATTTATATGTTATAATCAGATAAGAGGGTTATCCTTAACCACTTAATCACTCATTAGAATAATAAAAAAAAAAAAAAAATACATACATGTCCCATCCCACTAACAACCAACAGATGTATCGCATTAGTGGGTCTTTGAGGGCATTCGGATAGATTTAACATGGTGGGTGGTATTATCAGAAGGATAAAAACCTTCTCTCTGCACGACGCCAGACAGCACTGATCAAATCCTCTTTTCATATACCTCCAGTGAATAACACTGTTTCCCAATGTTGTTTTTCAGTTTTCAGTTTTTGTTCTCGCATAAATATTGTGCAGCTCATAACTGTGAAAAACATGTTGGAGTGCTAATCTCACAAAATATCTTTTTTTTTTTTTTTTTTAAATCCCTTCTTATTAAAACACAACTTGCTTTAATGTAATGTTTTGTTTCTGATTTTATTTCTATTCTTTTTCTGTTACTAACCCCTTTTATTTTTTTGGAGTTCCTCTCTTTTGGTGCTTTCATTGGTCCTTGCTATATATTGTTTGGAACAAACCTGTGACTTTGTGGTTACAGGTGGGGGAGGAGCCAATCCATGTAATTTAAATACAAACTAAACTTTTCTATTCTGTTTTTTTTTATTTGTCCAGCTGAGTTCATTTGGAGTTAAAGTCCACCTGGATAAAGTCCTCTAACTGCCCTTATCTTTGTCTCCTTTCCACATATTTCTGTTAAAAACTAACATTAGAATGCATTGGGGAAAAAATTTGGTTTCATTTCATTTCAATAAAGAAATTTAACTAGCAGTGATTTTTATTTATCTCTATTGTTCTGATGGACAGACATTTGGTATGTGGAGTCTCAAACCATTAGGCTTAACTTTTTCTTTCCAGTTTTTATTTTATAGATTTTTTTATAATTGTCTAGTTTTCAAATGAATTTCAAAAGGCACAAGTGGCACAAAAAATAAAAAATTGTACATCTAATCAATTCAAATGAAAAGGAATGGTAAAGCTGCTTTATGTCCCTTAAAAACTAACCAGTCAAAATGCACTCTTATGATTTATTATTGCGAACCCAGACACTCAAACACCACACGTCCTGACCTGTGAAGTGCAGATACATATTCATGTAGTCACCCGTGATCGCTTACAGATTTCACTGCAAACCCACAGCTAAACTCAGACTAATCACAGATCAAAGTGGCTTTACTGTGCAAATCTCCCTGATCAACATATGCTTCTAATTCCAGCAGATCTCCTTTTCCCACTCACTCCCCCCCTCCTGGGCATTTAGAATCGAAACTATACAGCAATGTTAATAAAAATATTTGTGGAGCTTAGCGGGGGAGACAATGGTGATAACTCACAACATATGGGGATTATTAATGACGTGGAGCAGGGATAGATGGACAGACAGAGTTGAGAGAAATATGTCAATATTTACACAGTGCAGAGGTGGAGAGATACTGCAGTACGCCAAGTTTTACTCAAGTGGACGTAAAAGTACTGCTGTAAAATGCAGGAGCTCATTTGAAATGTACTCAAAAGTGACTTCATAATAAATAATTGCAGGTCTGCTCCAAATAATCCTTTACAGATTTGTTTGGAAAAGAATAAAACTCTGTACAATTGTGTAAACTAAATATAGTGATCTACACCCCATCTCCCTGCAGCTCAGAGGTCAGAAGCGACTGAGATTCAGCATCTTACTCAGCAGGCTGGATGCTCACTGACCTGAAAAGAAACACGTATCTTCGTTACTTGTTTCTCAGTCAAAAGGCTAATTTAAATTTTTAAAAAACAAACAAACATCAGAAACTACTCCTCGGCTGCCACGCTGGTAAAAACAGAAGACGCAGAAGAATTTCATTAAAATGACTAATACATTTATTTCTAGACAACAAACCATCCCAATGCTGTCTGTGGCAATGAGAGGGTATTGATGTGTAAACAGTACAAAGATAATCATTTTGAGTTGCGTTTGGCAATATTGCTTAAAATTTAGATTACACACATTTAAACAACTTCGTACAGGCGGATAAATCACAGAGCATTTTTACACATCAACACGAAGAGATAAGTGTACATTTTGTTAATTGTTCTTGTGAAACACAAAGTAGGTTGTGGATTTCCTTCACTGCAGCTGTTCAGATATCAGTCAGTGATGCCTCTTATCCAGCAAAATGTCTTCACAAAGTCCTTTAGGCACAGAGGGAGGGAAAACTTTACAGTAAGTCTCTTTGATAAAGTGTCGACAAATCCTGAATCCCTCAGTCTGTCAGTTCCTGGGGGCTGCGGGGCTTAAAATAATGTTCAACAAACGAGAATTTTAGCAGCAGCCACCTGCATTTTTTGCAATTATCTACGAGCACCTTTTCAAAACAGCTGAGCAAAACTTTTCACCTGGAAAACTGCAAGGCTGGGACCAGGGCTGGACAACATGTCAAAAAGATGTAGATTCTGCATTCATTCAGCAGTTTGATTCTATTTTCTGTAACTGTATAATTTCCACACCTAATGGTAACAATGTTGTTTCAGACTATCCCCCTGACTGGTGGGAAAATATTCAAACCTTTTACATTTCAGGCCAAAACAATACACTATGATACTGAAGTGTAAAATACAAATTGGAGGCAGCCTTAAAAAAACAGTTCGTGTAACTTTCATCAGGCTTCTGAAACTCCCAAATTTCTTTAAAAAAAAAAAGAACAAATATTTACATACTGTCCAGCCCTACAACACGTCTTTAACAACTTTCTTATTTGTAGCAACACCATAAAACATGAGACGCATATCATTAAATCATCTAAACAGATTCCTCTCAACGTGTCCTGAATAACATATGATGAAGCGAGGACAAACACACTCTGTGCAGCACAAAACAAACGTTTTGGATGACGAGTCGTCCTCCACTGTGGCGACCCTGACGAGCAGGTTAATAGGAAGTCCACTCGGGCCTTATTTTCAGCCGGGTGACGGGTCAATTCTTTTTCTCTTTGGATGTAAACATCTGCTTGTTGATTTTGTGTTTTGTTTTTTTTGCCCCATGGGAAAACATTTCCACCCTGCTGATGACTGGCAACGGCAGAAGTCTCTGACTGACATATTTCTCTGTGTGTGTGTGTGTGCGTGCGTGCGTGCGTTTGTGGTTGTTCCTTGGCATGTCTGGTCCTCTGGCTTCATTTTGGCGCTCGTTGTACCGCTGTCAGCCAAACAGTAACAAAAGGACGATGCAGGCCGAATTCACCATTATTAAAGGCACTGTGGAAACAAACAAAAGGAACAAAAACAAGAAGTAAACAAATTGCTAAATCTTCAAACTCTAAATGTTAGGGCTGGGTATCAAACTTCAGTACTTTTTGGGTAGTGAGCGAAATGTGTCTCTGGCGCAGCTACTCAAAAACTGTCAAGTGCAGAAAATCTGGTAAGTTGAGGTATTCTATGATTTGACACAGAGTTAGAAAAACATTTTTACCCGCTGTGAGGTATAGAATAAAATTCAGTTTCAGTGGCATCAGTGACTTAACATTTCAAAGGATAGCCAGCCCTGCTAAATATGCCATTCACTCAAAATTCCCTGTGATCTTAGACGACTGAATCTATTTTATTTTGAGAAACCAGCTTTCCAACCTCTCATGACAGTCCGGACTGAGCGGATGAGATTGAGGACCTGGGCTTTGACTCCTGGATCATCCCCAAATCCTCCAACTCCCTGGTCAACACCCCAGCCGACTGGAGACGGAGAGAAAGACATCGAAATGGAGGAGGAGGTGGAAACAGAAAGGAGGAGGAGGAGGAGGACAAAAATATAGAAGGGAGAAGCAGACAGGAGGTAGCAGTTTGTTAGAGAAAAGAAAACATGACAGTAAATGTATGTTTGTATTTATTTTTAACACCCTTAACATACAGTTTTTCCCCCTTAAGTAGCTTTAAGGTTGGAAAAATCCTCTTAGTCCACACTGGACATCTCTGTCTAATGAACGAACCTCAATTTTCTCCCTAAAAATCTCAACATGAGTCTATTCAGTGTAACGTTCACAGGCACCACCTACGTTGCACACCTAGCTAGCTGCTTTCAGCTTTTTATACACCGTTATTTCAATACAATGTACGATGTACGTTGTATAAAATATGTCACGACACTTACTTTTGCTGAGAAACCTCTCCTCATGCAACACAGCGACCGCATTAGTGCACAGAACAGCGGTCTGGATAAGAGAGTACAGTGTGAACGCCATGCTGGCAGCTTCTTCTCCTCCCTCTTCGCCCGCCACTCCCAGAGACGCGCATGCCGCAAACAGGCAGCGGAGGTCGTGCAACAGAAGTAAGGGACGTCCCTACGTCCGCCGTACGTTCACTTCAAGATGATCTCGTGAAAGAGTGTCCTTACAATACATCTCTGTTTCCCAAACTAAACAAGGGAACTTTTGTTTCAGTTTATTCATTCATTTAGTTTTAAATGTACGCGTCTGCCCTGAAAAGTATGGAAGCCCATTTCCGCCAGTAAAAAAAAAATAAATAAATTTAAAAAAAGATGAAAAAAGAGATAAAAAGTTATAATTATGAGATAAAAAGTCGAAATGACGAGATAAAAAGTCACGAAATTAAAAAGTGAGATAAAAAGTTGAAAAGATAAAAAAAGTGACTTTTTATCTCATAATTATGACTTTTACATCTGCATCTTTTTTTTTTTGGTTTTTTTACGGGCGGAAATGGGCTTCCATAGGAGAGAAAAAAGAGAGAGAAAAAGAAAACAGCCTATATTGAAAATAAGACCACCAGGCACAAATGTATTTGTATTTTTTTTCTTCTTGTGAACATTCCTAATAAAGCCATAATCACTAAATGATTACGCTGTGGTCATAGATGTCTGTTTCCATACTATTTTCATATTCTTATATCTTATCATTGTCAACTGTTTTATATTATTTATTTCTATTCATTGGTAGGAGGTTCACCCTGTAATCCTATGACTTATTGAGCTCTCCTGTTACAGCTGTTTCACTTTTGTTATCTAAAGTGCAAAAATGAATTTGCGTTTTGGCCTCATTATTAAAAAGGTTTGAGTTGTGAGTTAAACCTGAATACAAACAAGTCTTTAAAATGCTCAAATTCACAAAGTGAGCTGTGTTTTTGCACACGGTCAAAACTGTAAGCTACGTCATAAAATTCAAATGAGGGATTTAAATAAAAACATTAGCGTTTGGCTAAAAGGAGGACAGCAAATAGGCCGAATCATGAAACCACATTCTGGTTATTGTATAGACTTTTAATTTACACATAAATAGTAGAGAAACTACAAGAACATATTTAAATACATCTGCATTAACAGTTTATAATGATAACATTTCTCTCAGTAAATGACAACTTTATCCATTCATTCATTTCATTCTATAAACAGGGTGGGTGAGTTTTCATTCTTATTCTTTCTGACATACACTCGACTGCATCATCATCATCATCATCATCATGTCTCGTTCTTTTTCTTGTAACATTATGATAAATAATATTTTCACAACCAGGGTCTTTGGCCCTGATACTCAAATAAATAAATAAATAAACAAACAAACACATACAGATAGACTGACTGTGAGGTTCAGTATTCTCACGTATGACATTTTATAGTCAGGTGAAATCATTTACAGGTAGATATACAACACTGGCAAACTTCAGTCTTTTGCTCCTCGTGGCCCGGACACTCATTTGGAGAGCAAACAAGTAGACGGAATTGGCCTTTAAATGTCTATTCACCATCTGATGACACCCCAAACACATTTAGCTGATGGCGACAATACAATTCACCTCTGGGTGGAAGTGAAGCCTGTAGGTTGATGGTTAGAAAATTTGGGTGGAGGGTAAAAAGTACCTTCAGGGTGCCTTTAGGCAAAGGATCCTCCCGCTGTTCGGTGTGCTCAGAAATGAACAGTAGACTGTTTCTTAACTATACACTGTGTGGATGTGACACAGGATGTTGTTTAGAGGTAACTTTTCCTGTCTAAATAAATGGTGAAAAAGGTTTAATCAGATGCAGCAACATCTATATTGAACATAATATTTTTTTGCACATTCAGAACTCACTCCCAAATACTAAAACTACGGTTACAAACTGTTCTGCCAGTGTACAGTTTGCATCATCGTGAACTCTTTTTATGATCCCTCCCTGTATCAATACTGGTCTAATTGCATCTGTAGGTCTTAAACCCTAAACCACCAATACTTCATTTGTTTTTTTCCCCTTTATTTTGTTCTTCATCTGGCATTTTCAAGTTAGGGACATCAAATAGACCAAACTTGGGTGCATCAAGTCACCACCAACATCTGGCCTCTTCAGTGAAGATTGACCCTGACCATGTTGATAATTTGTCTTCACAGGGAAGTTTGTTTTTGGTCAATAAACACAACTGGACGTGGTGAGGAGAATCCCTTGGGGATCAAATGTTGCTAATAAATAAAGGTTGGTATGTTTGTTTCTATTTAGGGTCTCCATTTGGTGATACCATGGCAACAACAATAATAACAACAACAATCTTAATGTGAAGTCGGTCCTCATCCACAGTTTGGTGTATGTACAGTTGGGCCAGCAGAAGTCAGAGTCGTGGACAATAACACCCAGTCTTACTGTATCTATGACTCTCGCTCCTCTTGCTCTTCATCTTTTAAGAGCTTAGAAAAGTTAGTTTTCTGACAAAGTCTATAACTGCCTTCCTGGTGGTCCTCAACAGCCGTATAATTCACAAAAGACAAGAAAGGTTGTGGTTGCTTTGGTCCTGGTTGGGTAAAGCTTTGAGTCTGACTGCCAGCTCAGCAATGAGGAAAGAGCAGGAGTCATTCTGTTTCCCCCTGATGTCGCCAGTTTGTGCCCCTTTCAGTTCAGTCATTATCGGGAAATAAACTGGACCCAGGTAAAAGGAAACAGGGATGAAACTTTTACCAGCGTGCTACCCGATGGCAGTACGAACTGATCCAAATGTGTTCTTACCAGACAGAGTTTAAGTACAAGGCTATTAACAGAGGTTGTACTGCAGAGGCAGAAAAAATCGCTGTCCCAGTAAAACTTAGGAAATGTGTGTTTATGTGTATATATATATATATATATATATATATATATACACACACATACACACACACACACTATATAGTGTCGTATTCCTTTCTGTTTGTGTCTCTCTCCTATATTTGTCTGTCAGTGTTCGTGTGTTTTTTTTATTTTTTTATTATTATAATTATTCTTGGGACATTCAGAAATCCAGGCAGCTTCTTCCTCTTACATGGAATTCTGTTGACTCGGCCTGTGAAGACAATAAATAAATAAAAATCCAACATTAGTGTCTGGTGTTGACGCTGTGAACTTTAATGTAACATGCTTTACACTGGTAGCTATCAGATGTCTGAAGTTTGCTGGACCAAGATAACTAACTGTCAAGCAAGTTAAACAGCAAAAAGTCATTGAATTTCATAATTTGCCATTAAATCACCACCTTAAGTCAAAGAAAACCAGTTCAATTTGCAGATGCTGTATGTTTATCCCTGGTCTGGCTGTAACTAGTCAAAGCTTCCACAAAAATAAAAAATAAAAAAATAAAAAAATCTATTTCAATGGCAATTAAACTTTGCTGAACTTGCTCTAGCTGATTTGTGTTATAAATAATTAAATGTTTACATCCTCATATGACAACTACCTATATTGTCATTTTTCCATAAATACGCTGCATTATTAAATTAATGAAAAAACAGTCACCTCTAAGTTACTTGTTGAGATGGGAGCTGATCTTTTCTTTTCTGATAATGTTTGCGTAGGGAATCTGAAAGAAACCGAAGTTAGAGACACGTTAGATTAATCCTGAACAGACAAGATATAAACACATACATGTATATATCTTTATATATGCTGTACAGTACAGTACAGCATATGGTTTTGATATGGCCATGTAAACTTTGTGATAACCCTCATAGTTGCTCAACTGTCACACTTTTCACACAAAATTGTTGGTTTTACCATTTTAAGATACACATGACCCCTAAATAATTGGTCACCTGCCAAAAAGCCACAGCGTAACACTATAAGCATCTGACTTATTTTAGGTGTTTAACTTCAGTGTTGATACCAAGATTCCATGCAAAATGTCTCTACTCACTCCGAGTTTTAAAATAATGTTTTATGTAAGGGTTAATAACATTATTTTATCTCAAAAATTAATGTCTCAATTTATTTGTGGAAAGAAACAACTTACTGTAAATAATATTAAGATTTTGTTACAGTTTTAAAACATGAAATTAAAAATTCTGGGCAAGACGTGTAAAGTTTAGGGGTGATAAAATTCTAAAATATGATACAGCAACATAAATCTAAAATTTTGCTGGAGTTCATTTGAATGTGAAATTAATGTGTCATTACTCTCAGACAGATCCATCTGCTGGTTCTAGACACATTTGTCAATTTTGAACGTTTTATGCGTGCATGTGCACTTCAGTGTGCATGTGCATGCTTATAAATGAGCTTGAATGCCTGTTCAGTCGCCTGCCTTTGTGGTTACATGAATGCAGCATGGTCTCGTGCGTGTTTCGGTGTGTATGTGCAGGGTTTGCGATCATGTGCAGACGAGCGTGTACAGTTGTTGCATGTGTCAGAAAGCGAAGACAAACACCGTCTGTCAGCCTATCTGCCAGCTGCTGCGGTGATTGATGTGGACGGAAACACTCAGACGGCTGCAGAGGAACTTCTCACCCATGAAAGACAAACTAGATGATTGGCTCCGTCTTTTGATGGACAAATAAGCCAAAGCAGCCGAAGTGTCCAGATGAGTCCTATTAATGGCTTTATTCATTCTTCATTTAATTTGTTTTAGTTTTAAAACGCGGCTTAGGGTTTCATATTTATGTCTACAGTCTACTGCAGTGGTAGTGTTAATTGAGTTGTTATTGTCACATTTCCTCATGCGTTTTTGATTTCTTCTTTTCCTGTTCAAACTGTGTAACTATATTTTATTGAAACGTGCTTCATAATTAGTCTTAATTATATTCCTTCTCAAAATCATTACAGAGAAGCGAAAAGTGAGGCTTTTTAAATTCATGTATCTATAAAAGGGTGTTTTATTTGTCATTTAAAGGCGTAGCAATGCTATTTATTTTCCATCAGTGTTCAGCACTGATTGTATCATTAGTAGTCTTACCATCTGTAACTGTTGGACCATCTCTTCTCTGTAGGCGAGCTCCCGTTTCATCTGGTCTTGGAAATTATCTGAAATTAGCGTAAAGATTCTATGATTAGCCTGAGCAGTATTATCATTTGAGTAACTGATCAAGTGCAGTTATAAAAGACAGCTGATGAAGGATGAGACTTAGAAAAACAGGGGAAAGAGAAAGGTAAGGGGAGGTGGGGCGGGTACAGAGGAGAAAATGGAAATGAACTTAAGAAAGACAGAGAAGGAGAAGTTGCCCTTCAGAGTATGAACAAGAAAAGCGAAGTGGAGGAAAAAATGACTTACGGAAGACAGGAAATGGTGAGGTGCCCTTCAGAGCGTGAAACTCTTGCTCCAGTCTCCTCCTGAAGTCGATCTGCTCCAGCAGAACCTTCTGGAGCTCCTCTGCAGGAGCAGGAAGGAGGAAGAAGGAAGAGCGATGAAAAAAGGAGGGAGAGAAAGAGAAAATGGGATTGTCTGTTAGAAATAAATGCAATGAAATATATTTCACTCTCTGTGGTGTGTATGCTTTGATTCCTCTAGTCAATAGAAGTCTATAATTGGACTGGGCTAACAGATTTTTACGGTCAATCCAGCGGAGGGGAGTGGGAACGTTTACCTACAACCTGTGTTACGCAAATGAACAATCTTTACCTTTCTCCATGTTCTCCACGTCCTTCTTTAGCGGCACAGGAGAGGCAGCACCTTGGCTTTGATCACCTGAAAACACGGAGAGACTTAATTTCAGATTTTGGTCCCACATATGCCATAATTAACGTCAGACACAGTTACAGTGTATCAGTTACATTTGGAACAGAGAGTAGTTGTCGTTCCATCCTTTTCTACCACATAACATATCCGAGTCACAGAATCATAATCTTGTCATGGACTGATTTCCCATCAGTCTTGTCTGATTGTATCTTTATGTATCCTCTTTTTTATTGTTGCATCAACAGTGCAAACCATTCTCCATCGCCTCATCCGCTCTCTAACTACTTTGTCAGTCTTTAGTGGAGTGATGTAATTCACTCTTTGGCCTCCAGGCGTCAGTGTAAGTTTATGGTAACAATTTGACAGCACTGTTAGATGGAGACCTTCACTGCATTCGCTCCCTGACATGATCAGTCTCTTCTCGCTGTCGTGTCATATTGCTTTCTATTAACAAAACAAAAGGGCACTACTTGTGTTCAGAAATTATAGTAAATCAATTCTGTAGCTCTTAAAACTCTGAAGTGAAGGTCTGTGCTGAAAATTTAAAGTTTAAATAGCCATTCCACCAGTTTTGTTTAAAAAGAAAAGGCAGTCTTGCAGGTTACTGTGCTCTCAAGCTGTTGCATTATAATGTCAACAATGTTATATATTGGCAGGTGAATTGTTTTGACCACTACCAGTGGGTATGAAAACTGCATGAGGATAGATCAACCATAAATTCATGTGAAACAGTATCATCAGAGTTACGCAGCATTTCATATGATGTATATTTTGTCTGTGTACTGAAGTCTTTGTTACTGCTGGAGGCAATCTACTTGTTGCTTTAAAACTTCACTATCTCCCATCTTCCCCTTTTCTTTTTTTAAAACAAGCATCTTCATCACATGCTGTTTTCAAATTTACCAGTTTGAAAAGTTTCTATATTGTTCTGCATGTATGAATGTGTTTGCGCTAACGTCTGAATTGTGACAATGAGGCATCGTACGCCTTAAATGAAGCGATCCAGCAAACTCGATATGTATATTCTCCTCCAGTCATTTCATATCCTGGCTCCTTAAGCCTCCCCATGCTTCTCTCTCTCATTTAGAGCAGAGAGAGCTCTCTTCTCCTCCTCTCTCCTCTCTCTCCTTTCCTCTCCTCTCTCTGTCTCATTTGACAAGCAAATTTGCAGACAGTGCCCGAGGATAACAACCTCGTTTGACAGTCAATTAACCGTGAATAGTCAAAGCCAAGGCGGTTTGCATTACATAAATGGAAAATTAGATTATTTTTTCTCCCTAGAAACAGAGGGAGAGTTTAAAGACAGTGGAGGGGGGGTGGTGGGACTCGGAGGAATCAGGCCTTCTAATCACGTAGAGCTTCCCACCGCCCAGGGAGACGTTTGGCAATCAGGGGAAAGGTGGTCTCATTTAATTTGTTTCGTGTAATTTTTCGAAATACATTATACATTATGCGCAGGGATCATTACGGTGTGTGTGTGTAGGGGTTGAGGGAGTGGGGGGGTAGATATAAATGTTGGCACAGATGTCATAAAGCACTTTTAATGTCTTCCTGACAGATATAAAAAGGCAATAAGCTGTGATCTTTTTCAAACGGGAAAGGGCTTTTTTGCACTGAGGAAGGAAAAAAAGGCAATTATGTCGGCGGGGAGATGGGTCTAGGATGGAGATTGCCAGCGCGGCTGCTTATCTCTGAGCTGATGTTTTCTTGTTGAACTATAACGGCCCCCCTAAGAGTAACAGGCCTGGCGACAACGGCGCTAAAGAGAGCAGCCGTGGCAGAGCGACGGCAGAAGCAGCTTTCCACTGCTGTTTCATCTCTGTGTATTTATATGAATCCCTTAACACAGCATCTGAGAGGAGGAGGAGGAGGAGATTAAGGTGGATGAAGCTAAAGACTGAGGAGCTTTAAGTATTCCGAGTCTCATTTGTGTAATAAGAAGAAATGCAATTGTAACTTATGTATGTTAAGTCATATTCTTTTCCAAGTGAGAGTTTTTTAATCAGCATTGTTCGTTTTATGTATGGAAATATTTATACGGTATATATATCTACACTGTGTGTGCTGAATTACAACAGGGAAGGCCAACTGTAGCTTTTGATGCCATTATATAATACAGAATTTACAAAACAATGTTTTCATGTTTGATTTACCTTCAGATATTGATCATTCTGAAAAGAAATTATATTCCAGTTATTACAGTCAAAAGCGGCCTTTGCATGCAAGCATTAATTGTGTTTTTATTTTAATTCCTGGTGTAAATGTTTGATCATGATTCAATCTGAAGTTCATAAAGACCTCAGCAATGCTCTGCGATGTGAGCTTCAAATTACACAGGAGGAAAACCAAATGCAGAAATTAAATTAACCTTTCCATCCTAATAATTATACCTTTGGGAGTACCTAACATGCCATTTTAAAATTTTTCTGTCTTATATTCATTAGGTTTACTGTCTGCAGCTGCTCTGCAACCACTTAGAAAATCGCAAGTATTTGTACCTGAGCTTTCCCTCCAGTAGTCGGGCGCTGACGTCTCACTCTCTGGTACAAAGAAACTGCTCTGCTCTTTGTTTTCATCTGAGAGAAAATGAGACAGAGAGACAGACAGGCAGATAGTTTCAGTAAGGCCCATTGGTTGAGCTGGTTATCCGGACACATGGAGATAACTAAGTGTGCGCATGGTGTGTGTCCTTTGTGTGTATGTGAGCACACCACCACAAAACACACACAAGACATTTTCTTCAGCGAAAGGGGTCAGAGTGGGAGATGAGAGGAGCAAATGAAACGTCACAGGAATATGAGCCTCACAGGGACACAGAGACACTATAAAACCACTCACTCAGACACTAAATGAAACAAAGATGCTATAATACAACTGAGTCAGACATCTAATGAAACAGATAGTGTGTAACAGTTTGCTGAAATAGGTTGTGTAATGCTATTTGATGAAACAGTGTAAAAACCTGTTCAAACATTTGATGAAACCAAATAGTAAAACAACTGCAGGGTGAAAGATGTAGTGTCAAGCAGCTCGTGCAAACAGTAGAGCAAGCAAAGTGATTTATGTAGATTATATGAAACAAAACTGTATTTTGGTTTTGCAAATATTTAATAGTGTATGATGTATTTCATTATACATTTGATGGGAGAAAAGTATCATGTAAAACAATGTTTGTAAGAATTATTTTATGTAAGCATCTTTTATGTAACGTGTAATCTACATAAGCATAGATTTTTTTTTTACCTGTGCATCAGAAAAGGTTTAAAAACTGTGCTCACCAGAAATGCTGGAGTTGTCTTTGGTTGCGTACGCAGGTAGTCCTTCATCTCTATTTTTATGAACCTGGAAGCAACATATAGTCGGTTAGAATGTCATACCTGGTAAGGATCGTATAGTTAAATTTCAACAGAGCAGAACATAAATCTTATAATGCAGAAAAATGGCTGTGTGATTTGGTTCTTTGATGTGATGGTTATGTTTTATATCACAATGGGTTTCCTTTTCTACTTTAAGCACCTGCTATATTTTCTTATTAATCTGGAAAATCTGGATTTTGTGTGTAAAAATTGTGTAAAATTTAACTCATTACTTGGCAAATGTAATCTCCGTGGTTGGAGTTCTGCTTATCTATCAGCCAACGGTAGCATTCATTTGTAATGATCTAATTTGGAGTATATGGTTAAACCCTTTTTTTCCCTCTCCATATCTGAAATCAGTGAGGTATTTGCAATATGTTACTCAATGGATGATTTAACTTGTTCTGGTTTAAAATGCTCCTCATAACTCTACCTCCCTCCTCCTCTCTCTCTCTCTCTCTCTCTCTCTCTCTCTCTCTCTCTCTCTCTCTCGGAGGCCTGGTTAATGTGGGAGTCGACAGGTTAAAGATTAGAGTTGCCCTAACAGGCTGAGGTGACAGAGGGAGAACAAACACACCGTGGCCATTAAACAATCCACACCTGGGCCTATTAGCCAGGATCAGAGTGGGGTGACTGTTTCAATTCCTACAGGGAGAAACCAGTCTATCAATCTGCTTATGCAGATCACATCACCGCCTGACTGCAGCACCATTTAAATAATAATTAGCTAAAGTGGCCTGGGGGGATATTTACGTTTTTGTAAGCTGGGTCCTCTCGGTGAGGCGTAGTGGAGATGGAGAGAGGCAGGCTGGCAGGAGGGGAGGCAGGCAGGCTGGTCGACTCCGGCTGGATGGGGTCCGAGGAGGAGGGAGAGGAGGTGCTGGGATACCCAGCACCACTCCCTCTCTGCTTCCCCCTCTCCTCTCCAGGACTGTCACTCAGTGCAGGGAGGTACAGGTTGGTTTGAGTCTGTGGTGGCCTGTTTGTGAAGCTCCCCTCCTCCTCCTCGTCCTCCTGCTTCGATGACTCCACATCCACCTCCCCCTCCTCCTCGCTCTCCGCTCCCTCTGCCTCTCCATCACCTCCACTTTCACTTCCATAACTACAGCTGCTGCTGGGTGATAGCCGCTGGTGGCGGTCTGACCCGGAGACCACGACCCCAAAGTCCTCGTCTGTTGTCCCGGTGACTCCTCCACCGTTGCCGTGGAGCTTGGCGATGCTCTCGGCATCCTTAATGACGGGGCGGAAAGCCGAGCCATAGCTCGGCTTCCTGTTTTGGAGGGTTGAGGTGTCCAGGAGTTTGAGCCAGCCCTCCGACGTCACAGGGCGAAGGTCAGGGGTTACTGTGCACTCTGGGTCAAACAGCCCGGTTCTGGATGTGGTAGTCCCGCTGCTGGGGGCAATGGTTGCGCTGACACTATTTCCGTTGCCAGCTACAGCTCCAGGCTCGCTGGGGTCTGAGAGATCCAAAAAGGCCTGCCTGAGAGAGGGGTTGTCTGCCAGGGAGGAGAGGGCGCTGGGCTGAGGCTGAAGGTAGGTGGGGACGGGGATTCCTCCTGCCGCTCTTGGTGGCCAAAACATGCAGAAAGGAGGATAAAAAGTGTCTTTGCGGCCAGGCCATAAAAGACCTGACAACCCTGCTCCTTTCTGCCCACCTGAAACATCACTGTCATCTTTTTTCTGCTGGCAGAGGCCGAATGCTGGGAAGGGGTAAGGTGAGGGGAAGAGCGACGTGGGAGGGAACTTCTGCAGCATGCCGAAGCCTTTGCTTGGGACAGGGATGACAGGGTAGCTACGTGGTGTCTTACGGGGAGACAGGCTGCCTCCATCCAGATCATCCTCGTCTTCATAGCGGGCTCTTTTCTGAGCACCCAGGTCAGGTCCCATCATGTGAGGCACCACCGAACCTGGGAGAGTCTTCATAGAACCCATGGAGGGACACTGGGCTGAAGAGGGCAGCGCTCTCTTCCGGCTGCCTCCATTGAACATAGCTTTGACGTCTTCCCATGCGAAAATTAACTCATCAGGTGGGTGTTTGTCACTGAGTTTGAGGTGTCGTCGCCAGGAGTTAAAGTTGGCAGCATCGGGCTGGGTATACTTGGCATCTGGTGTGCGGTGAGAATGGAAAATGAACTTATTTGGGGAGAAGTACATGTTGCAGAAGGAGCACTTGATGCATTTGGCCCTGGAGCTGTTGTAGCGTGCCGGAATGAAGTTACCACGGCAACCCCAGGCGCACTCATGTGACACATCGAAGGCAAAGTTGTCAGGCAGTTTCGGCGGAGCGTTCTCTCCCAGGAAGGACTTGCAGAGGCGTTCGGCTTCACGCTTAGTGATCATGCCACAGCGGCGTGACGAGATGGGCATGGCACCGGCCCGACGAAGGATCTCCAACTGAACCGGAGTGCACTGGACACAGGTGATGCCCAGCGCCACACGACGATTATGGATCTCATTATAACTGTAGTTTTTGAGGAGTGTGTTGGAAATCTGTGCCAGGCAAAGTCTCTCATTGTTATCAATGACCAGCGATACGATGGGAACGCCGTACAGGATGACCTGGCCAACCTGGTTGGGCTTGAGGGGTGAGGAGGAAGAGGACGGAGAGGGGGAGGATAAGGAAGAGGATGAGGAGTGGAGATGGGGGGGTCTGGGTGGAGTCAGGGGTTCCTGCTGGTAGGTGCCTGTTGAGCTCGTCATTATGATGTCATTAGGGCTCGAAAGATGGGTCTTGTCCATACTTGGAGGAAAACTGTTTGTAGAACGACCTGCATGAAAAGAAAGAAAGATCCACATGTGCTGATTTTTTTTTTGCCATAAAAAATCCCTCTTGTTAAAGTTTACACACTCATGCTTTTTCTCTTTGCATTACACATCATACGAAATAGCTATATAATGACTTATACACTAATTCTGCCACATAAGTGTGCCCAGAAATACTTTGATAATGTGTGGAATTTGTGAAAAAAAAAGTGTATATTGAAATATATTATTAAATGCATTTAAATTAAATGCATCTTCCCAATTTATAGACAAGCACCACATTGTTTTTATTTTCTTTTTTAAGGAACTGACTACATTTGGAAATACTTCAACACCACTACAATATTTATTTCTTTACATCACAGAAAAAATGTAAACTGAATTAAGACACTGAATTGTCAATGCACTGAAGGAACTGCTGACAGCAAATACAAATGCAATAGTTGTTTTTTTTCATGTAGCCCCTCTACATTAAAAAAAATACCAAATCAGGAATGTCAAGTCAATTAATTTATTTTCCTCCCCAAAAAAATAGTCTCTGTTGCTTTTTTATAGCTCTCCATTCATAGCTCTAATGTAATGAATGTGTTTGCCTGTGTGTTTTCAACAGCAGTTGGCCAATGAAGAAACTAGAATAACACACTCTTCTAAAATAATTGTTACAATGAAAGTACAATATTATCCAGATTTACCACTAAACGTATACGCACAAATTAAGGTATAAATTCTATGTTTTCACAAATTAATATTATATAATATATATTTATATATGATATATAAATATTCTCTTATATCTAGAAAACGGTGTAACGTAAAAAGTCAACCCTTGAGCACCATTGTTAGATAAAAGGAAACACACACAGCACACAGACAGAATTTTAAGGCAGTTTAGGTGACAATTTTTGGCAACAATCAGAGTACAGTTTTGTTAAACTATTATGTCAACCTCATTTTCCTAGAGGAAAGTTGGCTGTGGCACTTTGAGGAGGTCTGCACACTGTCTAAATACTGTATTCCTTAATCTTTATTTCTTTAGATATATTTTTAGAAGCATTATCATGAAAATGGCAGAAAATTCACTGTGAAGAGAAAGTATGTTTAGCTAGAAATTTTCATGTGTTGGGTGACAGCAAAAGTTATTGCTATTATTTCAACAAATTATACTGTAAAGTTTTGAATGTACAATACAAAGCACAATTTTTTACTTTATAGTAAAAGTCTGCTTAGTAGTGAACAAGTTATATTACTTGGAAATAGGTTTTAATATTTCATAAAGATGAAATGTATATTTCAGAACTTCTCATTTTACCTACAGCACACCAGCTCTTTTGTGCATTACATTTGTGACAACTACTGAAAAAAAGAGAGAAATTTGCTTTCAGTTTTTTTCAATAATTTCAGGAAATATTTGCTTTAAGAAATAAATGTCTAATACATTTAAAGGGCAATTATTTACACGTAAAATTCAAGAATGATAATACGGAATTACAAGGTGTTTATATTAAACAGACAGGTGTCGTTTTGAATCGGAACAATTTATTACAGCGCAATATGGACACATGTGGTGGAACTGTGTGGGCCGAACAACAAACTGTTTGGAAGAGGAGCAGTAGGCCTATGCAAGAGCCAATTAACCAATTAAACTAACACTGTGACTCAAGAGTTCAGAGCTTGGCTTCAAAATACCCAATACATTTAACTATTTACATTTTTATAAATTCACTTCAGACCGAGTTTAATTTCCAGCAAAGTAACAGTAGACTATAGGCCTTTATTATATTAGCACGCTTGTCAGTCAGGCATCATGTTTAACGTATATATGAAACGGTATCTAGTTTTTATCTAGTAACAAAAAAATGCCATAATAATAATAATAATAATAATAATAATAATAATAATAATACGCAACTAGCCTCAAGTAATTCTAAATTACGCTTAATGCAACGGAATGTGAGCAGTTCACATACATCTTCTCAGTTCTCAATCATTTTTCAAGCCTGTTTTATGTCCATCACAGTTTTCGTTAAGTGGGTACATTTTTTAGCAAACTTTACAGCAGAAATGCTCGAGCAGTCCTTACCTCGGACTCCCGTCAATAATCCCCAAAACGGCCACAGCGTCAAAAAATATCCCCGTCACGAGAGAAATCGATTTATCCTACACAGCTCTAAAAAACTCATTTTTTTAATCACGTAAACTAACCGATTTCACGGAATTATATCCGGGAAACACATGGAATCGGTACCGGCTTTTGTCTCCGACTGTCGAGTGAGCTGCTCGTGAGATGTGAGTAAACTGCGACCGCCCGCGCCGGCTTTATTCGCTTCTCAGAGACTCCACGCGCTGTCCTAATCCTTCTCTCTCTCTCTCTCTCTCGACCACGCACCTGCCTCGGGTTTGATTGGCGTGTAGCGCGAGCTCAGCCCACCATCCAGGACACGCGCGCAGACAGGCTACAGCCTTCGCGCGCACACACACACACACACACACTTTATTCCTCCTCTCCTTCACGCGCCGTGCTGCCCTGTTGATGACGTCTCGCTAACTGCCACTCAAATGCTGCAAAAGTCAAACTAACAGCACGAGCCTGGACTATTACGCGTACACATTTGCGCGTGCGCGACATGATCCCCCTGAAGTCTCTCTGAAACTCCAGCACCCCGCACTATAATGACAACACGGCTGACTCACTATATTAGTGACTTAATGAATATTAATTTTAAATCAATTTGACACTGCACACAGCTCTACAACCAGTCATAACTACAGTACAAGCGGTCACCATCGGATGGGTGTCTGCTGGTCGACTGCACATGCTTGAGGGGGGGGTCTTTGACATTTAATAGTTTGGGAAACCCTGGAATAAACAACAAAGGAGTGTGAGTCTTGATTCACACTCCTTTGTTGCAAATTAATTACCAACAAACTGATGTTAAAAGCGACTGCTGGCTGCGTTCGCTTGGCATCGGAAATGTGGCTTTTAAACACAGACACAGAGTGGAGTAAAACATTAGCCTGACCATAGGGGCCAAAGAAAGAAAAAGTAAAGGCTGAGACAGCAGACAGACAGGCAGGCAGTCTGGGGATCAGAATAATGTCTGTCAGTACAGCTGAGTCCCACATTCAACGCTGAGAAGGCTTTTTCAAATATGACTCTCTATAGGCTACATGTGCAGGTTGTTCCCAGGAGATAAAAGGCGGCAGGAAGCATTCTGTAGCCTATATCCTCTGTTGTAACTGAGGGTCAGAGGAGCTCCCAGCTAGCACCCAATGCTATAAAAAGCAGTGACAATTCACACGAAGAGGCCCCTCAAAATGATTTTAATTTAACAAAATGGGGGGTCCGGATCAGTATTCTCTCTGGGGGCCCAGGAATTCCTAGCTACACCCCTGCTTCAAGCTCTTAAACCAGGCATGTTGCTCCTGCTGCTCAATTACTTCTTCCACCAAAAATATGCAGGCAAATTACAGATATGAAGGCGCAGACCTAAATATGAAGTCTATAACCCAGATATTAGCTGCCTCAGAGTCACCAGCAAATGTCTGAAGGATGCAAGAAGGGATCTCATTTAACTCTGCATGGGGATGCAGTGAAGTGGTGTCCCAAATACTGATTGTCCTTGTTAATTAAAACAACTTAATGAAGTTGTTTTCAGGACAAATTGTTCTGTAGCTCATGCTTCATGTTCGGGACGTAGAAAACTCCATAAAAAACTTTACGCCTGCAGTGGCTGTTCAAATGGGATGCCAGATTCACAATGCACCTGCATGCATGTTAAACAGGTGTGTTGGGACAGGTTTCACTACTGAACTCTACATATCAAGGGAGGATTGTTGGGTTTTTTTTTCTAAAGGGCTGATGTTAGAATTACTTTGCATGATGCTGCTGTTATTGATGCATATAGGCCTGCATGCATTCAGATGAACAGACATGGGTTATAGTAACTTCCTTTTCTAAATATTGTAGACTCTCAAAGAGGAAACTCATCTTAACTAGATTATTTATAAAAGCTACTGAAACTCACAAAAAACACTGAATGTTGAGAAAGAAGTATTTGATCCAGCTTGTTTTTTAAATTCTAAATGTAGCCCAGCTATCTGTCTGAGCAATGCTCGATCTGGTTAAAAGGCTGTTGGATATTGAGACAGGCTGTAATTTATTCCCAGCCAATCTTTTCTCAATAGCGTCTTGATAAACATGACAGGGTCACTTTTCGGCTCAGTCTTGAACCCGTGCGTGTGTGTGCGTGCAGCTCGTGTGTGTGTGCGTGCGTGTGAGCGACACAGCAGAGAGCGCGAGCCCCATCTGCTCCTTTTCAAACCAATTTAGGTTGTCACCGCGCGTGCTTTTGTCTCGCGGACGGACGCCACGGGAACACTAGCTGCTGATGGGCACGAGCCACGCACGGGCCGCGGCTATTAAAACGGGTGACGTCACAATAGAGAGATGAGTGGAAATAAAAACAGGCTAAAAAAAACAACAAAAACAAACAGAAAGTGCAGCTTTCAAAGCTAATAAACAATCATTTTCCGTACGAAAAACCCATGTCGGCAAATATTTCATATAATATAATATAGACTTCAGTGTTGAGTTTATAGCCTGACTTTTATGGTATTTGTATGTCCAATGTTACCAGTAAAGGTTAGTAACTTAAAGGTTAGGAAGGTTCAAGATTTAGCCACAGGACAGATTTTATTTTTATTTTTTAATCCACATTTGGAAATCTTCTGCAGTTATGGTATAGCCTATGTATAAATATATTTTATATATGGATATACATGTTTTATTGATATATTTATTCGTTTGTTAAAAGCTTTGATACTCTCTCGCCGAGCAATGTGGGATTTTCTATAATAAAAACCTAATGAACGAAGTTTATTGCTGCACTGACATTTACAATACAATCTCAATTACTGGCGAATTCCCTGTTTCTAAACGACAATAATGAAACCATTTTTGGAAAGAGCATAATGATGCACAACTTTCTCTCTCCCTGAGAAAGATGTCTCTCTGACATGTTATCAAAATCAGAGCATGTCTAAACCATGTGAAGCAGGAAAAGACTTATTGGAATACAATAGCGCTATTAGCCCCTTTGGAATACATTTCACTTTTTTTCATAATGCATTAGCCGGTTGTCCTACTGAGAAATTAATCATGCGTTTAAAAAAAGAATTGCTTGTGTGACCTCGAAGGGTCAAACCAGGGAGAAAGAGGGAGAGAGAACTCAAAACATAATAAATTAAGAGCTACAACACTAAGTGAGCTTGAGACATTTAACATCAAATCTGTCAATAAATGAAACATGCCCCAGGTGAGTGATTACCATATTGAAATGCATCACCTCCTTTTCGCAAAACGCACTGGAGCAAGCCTGAATCACCACACAGCATCGATTTCATTTTTATTATTAATCTCCCCAAAAAATGAATTTTTGCTGGACTATTTAATCATGTGAGATTGCTTTTATAAAACAAAAAGTCTTTTTTCTGTCTTTTTCCTCCTACTCCAAATTGTTCAAATTTTTTCTTTATTTAAAACTGAGACACAATATAAAATCGGTATTTAACCATGTGCCAAGCGACATATTCCAGCCTATCCTGTAACCACCAGCGCTTTTATTAATTTATTGTGGATTTAAAGGCAGATGTAGGCTACAATATGGTGCACAGTCGCCCTGCATGCCCCAGTTTTAATCCTTACTTAATGCCGTACGTCTTTTACTGAATGGGAGTCTTCTGCTCATCTGCAATAAAGATTTACTGTGCATTACAATTAACACGCATCTTAGATAAATTGGAGAAAAATTATAATGACGATTATTGACGTTGTTTTTTAAAGTCCGCCCATTCCCCTTGACGAGGAAAAACGTATTGTGGATTTGGAGAGGTGGGGGTGGGTTGTGAGCGCGTGCGTGTGCGCGTTCCGCTGTGCCACCAACATGCATCACTCTCTCCTGTTAGATCTGTTTTATTGCACACTAATACTAATAATAAAAGAATGCCAAATTATTTTTCACTATTAATCACAGTATTAGTCTTTATCAAATGTACACATTTAGGCATATAACAGCACTGCATCATACAGCCAACTTAAAGCAATGGGCCGCTGTGTAAAATCAAAACGCCTACAACTGTTTTTTGTGTATTACATTATTTTGGTAAATTTTCGTTTTATTTATAATATTATTTGAAATGTTACCAGCACACACAGCATATGTGTAATATTCATAAGGTGGGCATGTATAGAGCCATCTGTTCTGAGTGAGCTTTTATTTGTCATGTTTCTGTTTTTACAGTGTTCCCATGCAGACGCAGTCCTGTGAAGGATGCTGTCCTCAGTTTGTTAGATGTGAGCTCGCCTGAGGCGGTTGTACCAATTAGCACGGCAGACCAACCACTAAAGATTTCCGTATTTCATCGAAGATCTGGAACATTAGCCAGAGTGAATTATTGAAAAAATACTCTAAAAAACACATGATGCAATGTTCAGAGAAGCTGAATGTTTTTATCAACCATATCTGCACTAGAGACCTTAAATCGGTTATAATTAAATGCCAAGGCCCCATAGGATTTTCTTTCTTTATTTTTGTTTTTATTGTTTTTTTTATTCAAGAAAAAGTAATGAGTTTTTCCTCCAGTTTGTGCAAAATAATTAATTTGACAATAAAGTAATGGAGCCAAGCTACATGAAAGGGAGGTCAAAGATTAAAGTACGTTCTGTTTTTTAATCCCTCTAATGACTTAAAAATCCAGACAGCAGATCAGATTGTTTGTGGGCTGATTGGTGTGAGTGGTTTGTGCAGGGGTGTGGGTGCTTGTGTGTGTGTGTGTGTGTGTGTCACTGTTTCCTCTCCAACTATAAAAATGGTGTAGGTGTTGCATAATGACATACAATCGAAAACATAAAACAATAAAACTGGAGCAGTTTAGAAAGACACAAAATCACTACAGAAATATAAAAAGAATACAGAACAATACAATATACAAATTGGCTAGACTAGACAGACTGCAGGTTAATGTGAGAGTAGGTTAACAGCACTGCAGGTTTCACCTGCTCCAAATCTGGAACTCCAGAGACGTCAGTCAGAGACTCTCACTAACAGTGTGGGTATAGCAGCCTGTCTGTAATAAAATACCCTTGCAGTGTTTCGAAAAAAACATCTTCCTTAATTTAATCAAACTGACTCCACTTTAATACAGACAAATCTTCCTCTGAGACAGCAACTGGTGGTGTAGTGTGTCTCTGCACACACTGTAAGCGGAGCAGACCAGTAAAATACAGCACAGTGTGTTGAAACAAAATTAACAATATTATTCTTCTCCATATGCACACATTTAAATATAAATATTAATTATAAATTATAAATATATATATATCTATTGGAAATTATAGTGTGTATATGATTTATTTGTACCTTGTTGTACTTTGTTGTTTTATTTAATCTCCTTTACTATTTATTTGATATTCCTATAATAATCCTAGAACCGTAGTGTCTCTGCTGTAGTCAACAGAGTTTATAGTAACCTTGTCACACTCAATATTATGTTTATACAGTATTATGATTTAATATCCTTATGTTATCAGTACCATGATCAGTTTGATTTTGCTGTGACATTTGGACCATGGGATATTCCAAGAGTGACTTTGTGAGGGACTGAGTGAGGATACTGTACATTCAGAGCTGCTGGGAGATGCAGCTTTACTTACTGAACGATCTGGGTTCGTAATTAAGGGCTTGCTTGACTTTTAATGACCCCTGAACACAAGCAAACTTGTGGAAGTTATTCTAAGTGGAATGAGTAATGAGACGTTAACAGTGAACACTGAGCTGAAGCCAATTAGCTCCAGTGCAGACAGACTGCTGGGCGCTACAGTGCGCTTTAAAGGCAAGCAGAGAGCCTACAAGGTCAGAGGGGGCAGGGTACAGTGTGTGTGTGGGTGTGTGTGTGAGAGAGAGAGTGAGGAGAGAGCACACAACATGCCTGAAGTTGTTTGGACTATATGCAAACATTCAACATAAAAGACTTTTATAGATTTGTTATATAATATAAGAAAGTAAAGAAAACATGACAAAGTATTTTATAAAAATTGCTATTTCCTGTGGTGTTTTTCATTCTATTTCCACTGTGTTTCTTATGAGACCCTTCCAAAACAAATATTTGTATAGCATGTCTTCCAAAAGTTAGTGAAGGTGGTGCTTCATTTTGACGTATGAGAATATACATTTGTCAGGTGCAGAGTGGTAAATGAGCAAGTGTTTTCCACCACAGAGATGGACAACTTAACTACAAAAACATTACAGATGCCAGCTTTTAAAAGCTGCTTGACATGTCAAATCCATGCTAGTGAGTATTTAGTTGGCTTTGTTATGTGGGGAAAGTTTCATTATCATCTTTTCATAATGGACTTGAGAGCCAAGGGTGTTTTGACAACATTTTCTTGATTCTATGTTCAAGTGCTTGTGGGAAGGCTCTGATATCAACCAAAGCCGGGAAATCTATTAAAAACCTCATGATACACTATAGAAAATTGTCAGCAGTAATGTAACGTATGCCATACAATTTGAGGTTAATGGGCTAAAACATGTTAAACCACTGGTTTGGTTCTTTAGATGTTTTATCTTCTGAATATAGCTCACATCGATGTTTCAAGAAAGTCTGTGGTGTGGGCTGCTTTTGAAGCAGTAACAAGTCAGTAGAACTAATGGGACATTTATAATGTGTGTGAGTTTGTGTGTGTGTGTTTATAAGCATAGTTTCTTATGACGTTAAGATAGGATTTAGCAATGCAATACCTGAGCTGTTTGTTTTTACATTTTAGGGATTTACCTGATGCTGTTAAGCAGAGTAACTTAAAACTAGAAAATAAATAAAGAGGCAACAGGAAAGAACAGTGACTTCTTTCAGCCTCAGTCCTGTGATCTTGCTGCTACAGGACATTCACACTTACAAAGATCAACTGCTTTATGAGAGTGTTTGTGACACAAACTTGGTAAAAGTTACTGTACCACTCATACATACATGTCAACCCTTGTACTCCGATTTATGGTTAACAGCATTATACAGCACTTATATTTTGGATCAGGTTTGTAAAGGGAGGAAAAGAGAGATCACAGGCAAGCGACACACCGTACAAGACTATTATCTCTCGTCCAAGAGAATCATTCAGTTCTCCGCGGGGTGTCAAAGCGACACATCTCGGCGGGGAGAAGATAACTAACCGAGATGATCTCACAGTATCGCGGCTTAATTTTCTTTACTGGGGAATATTCGGCGGTAATGTAACTTAAATAGGCCATTGTGGGGGAAACTGCATCGTTTTATATGGGACATAAAATCATGGAAACTCAACAAAAAGGAAGATTGGCACTTAGGCCTGCACAATGCGTTAAAATGGATTCTGAATGAATTACCACAAATGTCGTCCCATAAGGCCTGTACTCAGTATTTCCTCGCTCTATGTGTGTGTGTGTGTGTGTGTGTGTGTGAAAGCTTATTTTTCAACAAAGACTTCAGTTCCTCATTGTTATTAACCTTGTACTCATATGTGAAGAGCTTAAATCCTAAATGATATGAGCACAATTGAAAAGAAAAGGCATGATTCATTGTGTGAAAGTAATTGTCTTTTTTCTTGTGTTTCTTGTGTGAGTCGATGTTTGCACATTTACATTTTGCTAAAGTTCGTGCAGCAACTGACAGGTAAGGGTTGAGTGTGTTACTCAAGGGCACATCAGCTGGACTCATTCCAGCTATTGCTGGGATTGAACTTGCAACCTGTTGGTTACAGGAAGGCCTCAGCAAATCAATCAACAAGAGCAGTAGTTTGAATCTGATCAATATGCAATATATGGCCAAAAGTAGTTCACATATATTTGTGTACTTTTGGTCTGGGATTGTTTTTCATGGTTTTCATTAGTTTCAGTTAAAGAAAATCTTACTGCTATAGCATCTAATGTTATTTTAGTGCACTTCCAGCTTTGTGGCAACAGTTTTGGGCGGGTCCTTTACTGTTTCAACATGACAGTGCCACTGTGCACAAAGCAAGGTCCGTAAAGCAAATGGTTTTCCGAGTTTGGTGTGAAAGAATTTGACTGGCGTACACACAGCCATGACCTCAACTCCATCCAACACCTATGGGATAAATTCAAATGTCGAGCCAGGTGCCAAAACCTTGTAGAAAGAATGGAGACAGTTAGCATTTTACTGCCCATGTTTTTGGAATGAGATATTCAGCAATCACATATGAGCGTAATGTTCCTGTGTCCACATACTTTTGGCCATGTAGTTTATATGCATTACTCTATACACGTGATGCATTTATGCGTCTCGCCTTTTCCGCTTCTCCATGTTTCGGACTTGTCTGTCCATCAGCCCAAGTAAACAAGAGCTATGTTAATGTGAACATTAAGGTCTCTATAGTGCTGCAGACAGGAAGCGGAACAACCAGGGCTTTTTCTGTTCCTCTATTATTAATGAGGACTGGAGGTTAATCTACCGCTTAATCACCAGGCAACATAGAGAGTGATGCGGAGAAACAAGGAATTGTGTGTGGGGGGGGGGGGGGATAAAAAGGAAAAGAGTGGAAAGAGTTGGTTTTCCACAGGAATCAAACAGAGGTAGTGAAAGGGAGAGAGGAGAAGAGGAAGACGGACGTTGGTGACCTCATCACCTATGATATCAATCAGCATGTGTTTGTCCACAGATGTGGATGTGTAAAAGCTTATGTAATTGTCCCTGTGACAATTAGTTAAAACATGAAATCATCCCATTAGTGCACCGGGTTCTTTATTTGGCTGTAAACCCACCATACTGCCAGAGACAACAAGCAAATATAGGCTGGAGTAACTGAAGTATACCATCTGCTGCCTTTTAGAGTGTTGAGGTAAACATTGATCATTCTAACCTTATATGCAAAAGATGGATGATTGACAGTATAAAACAAAACGTCATACGTATTCCTGCATCAGCAGGTTTTTTTCTCACTATGTCAGGGAATACATGCTTGAGACCCAGCATGTATATGTGTGTGTGAGTGTGTGCGTGGGTCGTCACAGTGTCACATCAGCGTGGTCCCCGCACCCCAGACAAGCTTTAATTGTGTAATCCTGTGATCTGGTTTGTAATCCCCTAAAACATACAGTACAATATCAGCGATCTCTGACAGATTATACGGTGTAGAGTTAATCTATTATTGTTTGTATGTTGTTAAAAAATAGAGAAAATCTACTGTTCACTGACACAACTTAACATCTACTAGTAGGATGCCAGGTCAAAAAAAAAAGCAAATAAAGCAAATCACAACATGTATCAAACTTAATTCATTCAGCTATCACATGACTCCACACAGACAGTCTACACTTAACAGCGACACAGTCAGGTTTGGTACATTTAGTTCCAACTGTTGCCTTTTGGACAAACAGATGCCCGAATAATCATCCATGTTAATATGAAGGAAACAGAAATATACTTTGTTTGGACAAAAATCACTCAAATTAAACACTCCATGTCATTGTAAAACATGGATTTAAAAACAAAATATGGAAAAATATGAAATCGGATACCAAACCCGAACAAGAGCCGTCCTCTGGGAAGAACCAGCTCACACTTCACTGGCAATTAATGTTCAAACACACACACAAAAAAAGCCGCGCTTTTATTTTTCAATTATTTGATTTTTAATTATTTCATATTTGTCTTAAATGCAGTTCTGCTCAAGGGCTTGCCATTATAGATAGAGGCTGGCTTTTAAAGAGGGGCCACCGGGCAAAATGGTAAACAACAGAATTAAATGGTAATAATTATTGTTCCAGAAAATAATTATTGTTCAGCTGCCTATCTGCTCTGGTGTTTAAATAACAACAAGTATTAGCTCTTTTTTCCCTTTCTGTGAGACTACAGTGTGTGTGTGTGTGTGTGTGTATGTGTGTGTTTGAGGATGAGGTGGCTTAAGTTGAATCACATATGCAGGACACAGATAGGCGCACACAAGAGGCAAGCACAATGACACACACAAACACACACACAGCTGGAGATTAAAACACACACAGCAGGTTTTGCAGATAACAAATAACACATACAGTACAGCATGTTATTTTTATCAAATATGTAATAATTTTTATAAACAAATATTACTCAGACTCAATAATTGAGTATTTTGATTACGTTTAGATTCTGATTAGTTTGCCATATTTCTATGGTATAAAAGTACATGTACATATTGATAAAACTTAACAAAGTTTGAGAAATGTATATATAGGTTTGATTATGTAAATATTGACAGTTTTAGAACAGTTGAAACTAATAAAATGTCCTTTTTACGTTTATCACCATCATTTTTTCCACTGAAGTAATTCTCCAAATGTATCTGTAATGACTTTTCACAAACAAAACATACCTTGTTTCTTTGACACAACAACTTTTCCTCTTCCAAACAGGATTATACCCAGCACATATGGGTGGATTTTACATCTGTATTGTTTTTGATGTGCTAATCCCCAACATTAAAACTCAGCATCAAAACAGCTCTTATCATTATTATTGTTATTATTCTGCCTGATCTCTCGTTGAATTACTGCGGATCCACTGATGCGTAAATACCCTTCTACAACAGTGTGTGAACTGATGGATTAACGACAGGACTGGAGGAGACATGCAGGGTATGTGACACTGATCTGACAGCGCTAATGACGACAGAAACCTGAGTCTCTACTGTTTTTGATGATGATATCCCAACAAGCTTGAGTCACTTGTGCAAACTGACAAACATACATACAACGCATGCTCGCTGACATAAGTACATACACAAACAAACCTTTTTAATACCTACACAAATATTAGACGATACAAGATGTTTTTCATGTCTATTTTTGGTGGATTACCATTCCCCTCAACATTAATGTAATCTATTTTTCACAACCAAATGACAGATGTTATGAATAAAAACATTTTTAATCCCAACATTGGACACCTACTGAGGTTCATTCATATACAGTACATTATCCTTATATAATTACAAGACTTGATTACATTTTAGAGTGATAATCAGGGCAGTTATATATCTTTTATACAGTACCTTTAATCAGAATGGAATTTGTTGTAAACCTGTTGTTGCACATTGGTGTGGCATTAAAATTTTGAGTTTGAGTCACTTCAGTCTACATGTAAATGCCTTAACATACAGTAAAACTTACTGCCAACTAGTTTATACATGGTTGGTGTTATGTCTCGTCAAATGTGTTAAGGGTCATGTCTGTCTTGTTTCTGTCTCCTGTCTGGCTTGTCTGTTTTATTTTGAAAAGTCTAACCTTTCCTTTCGTTTCAGGTTCCTTTACCTTCTGCCTTGTGTGTTTCCCGCCAGTGTGATTGTCTGCTCCATCCTAATTGTCTCCACCTGTTCCCCATTTCCTTTTGTGTATTTAGTCTCGGCGTCTCCCCTGTTTTGTTGCTAGTTCGTTGCCAATCCCTGTATTGTGTTGAAAAGCTCTAGAAAAACCTTGTCAAGTGATCTCATTATTATAATTAAATTCCGTAAACTGTCTGTCTGCCTCCTGCGTCCTGCATTTGGGTCCTCTGCCTAGTCTGAATCGTTGTCAGAACGAACTAGCCAAATATGGATCCAGCGGACGTAACCACAGTCAGATCGGTTCTGTCCGTCCAGGAGTCTCGTGTTCAACAGCACGAGACCCAGCTGAACGCCATTAGCCACGGGATGATTGAACTCACCGAGCGACAGTCATCCGTCGCGAATCAAGTCGGCCTCCTGACTACTCAGCTGCAGCTCGTCTTGGGTCGTCTGGAGAGCCTTGTTTCGCCCCCGCTGGTACCAACACCGCCTGTTCTTCCATCGGCAACGCCATCACGACCAGAGGTTGCCCCACGCCCCGTCCGTCTAACCCCGCCTGAAAAATTCTCAGGAGATTCGGTAAGGTCTTTCTTAGTCCAATGTGAATTGCACTACAAAAACGATCCAGCTGCTTTTCACTCAGATTATTCGAAAGTGGCGTTCCTGATATCTCACCTGACCGGGCGGGCGGCGGCGTGGGCTACGGCGGAGTGGTCTCGTGGGTCCGCCATCTGCCAGGATATCGGGGAATTCGCACAGACTCTGTCCAGGATGTTCGATCATTCATCCCCGGCTCGAGAGGCTTCTCGAGCGCTGCTGCGATTGAGGCAGAGATCCGGGCGGGTTATCGATTACGCCATAGAGTTTCGCACCCTCGCTGCAGACAGCGGCTGGAATTCGCCGGCAATTAAAGATGCATTTATTAACGGTCTGAATGAAGAGATCAAGGACCAGTTAGCCCCCCACGGAGTTCCGGGGGAATTCGAGGATCTGGTAGACTTGGCCGTCCGCATTGACAACCGTCTCCAGGAGAGGGAGGCGGAGCGTCGGCGTTTCAACTGGAGGGCTTCCAGGACCCAGAGAACATCGCGGGAGGTGCAGGGGTTTCACCAGTTCACGAGGTTCGCGGCTGCAGGCACGGGGGAGCGGACGCCGTTGACAGAGCAAGTGGAGCCCATGCAGCTGGGGCGCACTAAGTTGGACTCCGAGGAGCGGCAGCGTCGTTGGAAGGAAGGTGCCTGCTTCTATTGCGGACAGCCCGGGCACCGGGCGGGATCCTGTCCGTTAAAAGAGGAGGCTCACCAGGGATGAGGAGGACGCTGGTGAGCCAAATCAAGAACGAAAGTTCTCCTTCTCGAACACTGACGGCGGTAACTCTTTCCATAAACGGTAATATCTTTCCTTTACTGGCATTAATAGATTCAGGGGCTGATGAAAGTTTAATGGATAGAGAATTAGCCAGGAGCATGGGTCTGAGGGCACAAACCCTCAGTCAGCCTGTTTGTGCTCGATCTTTGGATGGGGGGTTACTCAGCAGGGTAACTCACCGGACTCAACCAGTCGAGTTACTTCTAGACTCATGCCATAGGGAAACCATACAGTTTTACCTTTTTGATTGTGCCCAACATCCCCTGATCTTAGGATTTCCTTGGTTGAAACAACATAACCCCCATATAAATTGGGCTACAGGAGAAATAAAAGAATGGGACTCTGCTTGTCACGCTTCCTGCCTTGTCATGTCTCATCCTGTCCCCAGGGCACCAGAGCCAGAGGGGACCAACCAATTGGATCCAGAACTGGTGAATTATCCTGACCTAACCAAAGTTCCACCATGTTACCAGGATTTACGGGAAGTGTTTAACAAGGCCAAAGCCACATCTCTGCCCCCTCATCGTCCTTGGGACTGCGCCATAGACCTCTTGCCAGGGGCGGCCATCCCCAAGGCCCGGCTCTACGCTATCTCCGGACCGGAGAGGAGGGCCATGGAGGAGTATATTGAGGCGTCACTAAGGTCCGGCATCATCCGCCAATCTTCTTCGCCGGCTGGAGCCGGCTTCTTCTTCGTGGGCAAAAAGGATGGTTCGCTCCGGCCGTGCATCGATTACAGCGCCTTGAATGACATCACGGTCAAGAACAGGTACCCACTCCCACTTATTCCCTCCGCCTTCGAGCTGCTCCAGCAGGCTCGTATCTTCACCAAATTGGACCTGCGGAACGCATATCATCTGGTGAGGATTAGGGAGGGAGATGAGTGGAAAACGGGGTTCAACACCCCCACAGGTCACTATGAATATCTGGTGATGCCTTTCGGCCTTACTAATGCACCTGCAGTTTTTCAGTCATTTATAAATGAAATACTCCGTGAATACCTTAATGACTTTGTCTTTGTGTATCTAGACGACATTCTCATCTTCTCTCCCGATCCCGTTGTTCACCAGCGTCATGTCCGCCAGGTCCTGGTCCGCCTGCTGGAGAATCAGCTGTATGTGAAGGCGGAGAAGTGCGAGTTTCATGCCTCCTCAGTCTCCTTTCTGGGATTCATTGTGACGGAAAACCGAGTCAAGATGGACCCGGAGAAGGTTAGTGCGGTAACCAACTGGGGCCCGCTTACGACTCGAAAGAAGGTACAGCAATTTTTGGGATTCGCAAACTTCTACAGGAAGTTCATTAGGAACTTTAGCGCCGTAGCGGCGCCGCTCCACGCACTAACCTCTCCCAAAGTTCCATTCCGGTGGGGTCCACAGGCTGAGGAGGCTTTCCAGCGGCTAAAGAGGCTCTTTACCACGGCTCCTGTCTTGACTGTTCCGGACCCGAAGCGGCAGCTCCTGGTGGAGGTGGACGCCTCTAACGAGGGCATCGGGGCAGTTCTGTCGCAGCGCTCGGCCTCTGACAATCGTATTCACCCATGTGCCTTTCTCTCCCGTAAACTAACATCGGCAGAGCGCAATTACGATGTTGGAAATCGGGAATTGCTGGCCGTCAAAGTGGCATTGGAGGAGTGGCGTCATTGGTTGGAGGGGGCGGAGCAACCATTCATCGTCTGGACAGACCACAAAAACTTGGAATATCTCAAGACGGCAAAAAGGCTTAACTCACGTCAAGCAAGGTGGGCTTTGTTCTTTAGTCGGTTCCGGTTCACTCTCTCCTACAGGCCGGGGTCGCAGAACACTAAACCGGACGTTCTGTCCCGACTGTATGATCCGGAACCAACTGCCAAGGAACCTGAACCTATCCTACCACCTGACCGTGTGGTAGGGGCGGTAACTTGGCAGATAGAAAAGGATGTGCAGAGGGCGTGCAGTGGTGTACCTACTCCTGAGGGTTGTCCTACCAACCGGTTGTATGTACCGGAGGGGTGGCGATCTCAGGTTATCCACTGGGCACATACCTCGCGACTCACATGCCACCCGGGAGCTAGCCGAACCGCATTTGTGATCCGGCAAAGGTTCTGGTGGTCATCCCTCGCCAAAGATGTGGCTGAATATGTGGCTGCCTGCTCTGTCTGCGCCCAGTGTAAGGCGTCGAGGCAGGCCCGGGTCGGGCTTTTGCACCCCTTACCAGTGCCACATCGACCTTGGTCGCACATTTCTGTGGATTTTGTCACGGGTCTGCCTCCGTCGAAAGGACACACGACAGTGCTGACGGTTGTAGACAGGTTTTCCAAAATGACTCACTTTATCCCTTTGCCTAAGTTACCCACAGCAAAAGAGACGGCGAAAATTATGATTAATCAGGTGTTCCGCATTCATGGGCTCCCAAAAGACATTGTTTCAGATAGAGGTCCTCAGTTCACTTCCATATTTTGGAAAGAGTTTTGCCATCTTCTAGATGCCACCGTTAGCCTGTCGTCTGGTTATCACCCAGAGTCCAATGGCCAGACAGAGCGCCTCAATCAAGAGTTGGAGACGGGTTTGAGATGTCTGGTGGCTCAGAATCAGACGGCGTGGAGTGAACATCTGACGTGGGTAGAATACGCTCACAACTCGCTCCCGTCTGCAGCCACCGGTCTCTCACCCTTTCAGGTAGTCTTCGGGTACCAACCTCCGCTCTTCCCCGTGAACGAGAAGGAGGTGACGGTGCCATCAGCCCATGCTTTGGTGAGGAGATGTAGAAAGATTTGGGCCGCTGCGCGTCAAATACTCCTTAGGGGGCAGGCCCGCATGAAGAGGGCGGCAGATCGTCATCGCCGACCCGCGCCCTCTTACACCCCTTGTCAAAGGGTGTGGTTATCTTCAAAGGACTTGCCTCTCCATGTCCACACCAGAAAGCTCGCTCCCAGGTTCGTGGGTCCCTTCCCGGTCTCTAAGGTCATTAACCCGGTGTCTGTGAGACTTAAACTCCCCAGGTCCCTCCGGGTACACCCCACTTTCCACGTGAGCAGGTTGAAACCGGTCCGTGAAAGTCCTCTGGTTCCACCCACCAAGCCTCCACCGCCGCCTAAGATGGTAGACGGGGGTCCTGTCTACCAGGTCAAAAGACTGCTGGCGGTGAGAAAGAGGGGCCGGGGGAGACAGTTTTTGGTGGACTGGGAGGGGTACGGTCCTGAGGAGCGGGCTTGGGTTCCGACCAGCTTCATTATGGACCAGACTCTAATAGACGATTTTTATCAGCTTCACCCAGATCAGGCTGGACCGTCGGGAGCCGGTCCTAAAAGAGGGGGTACTGTTATGTCTCGTCAAATGTGTTAAGGGTCATGTCTGTCTTGTTTCTGTCTCCTGTCTGGCTTGTCTGTTTTATTTTGAAAAGTCTAACCTTTCCTTTCGTTTCAGGTTCCTTTACCTTCTGCCTTGTGTGTTTCCCGCCAGTGTGATTGTCTGCTCCATCCTAATTGTCTCCACCTGTTCCCCATTTCCTTTTGTGTATTTAGTCTCGGCGTCTCCCCTGTTTTGTTGCTAGTTCATTGCCAATCCCTGTATTGTGTCGAAAAGCTCTAGAAAAACCTTGTCAAGTGATCTCATTATTATAATTAAATTCCGTAAACTGTCTGTCTGCCTCCTGCGTCCTGCATTTGGGTCCTCTGCCTAGTCTGAATCGTTGTCAGTTGGCTTTCTAAAATTGTCTACAAGTTGACACATATGGCAGTTCACTAACACTCTGTGACCTGATGTCAAGTCAGTTTTATTAATTTAGCCCAAAAACATAAATCGCAACAATCTGTACAACATCTAGGGATGGAAATACCGTCTACTGGCCAGTTGTTCCACCACTTAGGTACAGACTGACATATGTATAAAACTTCATGGTCCCCAGAGGATGAAGCATAATGACTTTGGGGATCCTATGACTTTTCTTCAGGCGCCACCAGGAGGTCAAACTCATACAGTGAAATAGCTTAATATCTACTAGATAGACTGGCACAAAAACATTCATGACACTGACGTTCGTAAGCCCTTGACTTTTCCTCAGGCGCTGCAGGTCAAAGTTTTGGTTCAGAGTGAAAAGTCTCAACAACTATTAGATGGGATTGCCATGAACTTTGGTACAGATATTGAGGGTCCCTAGAGGCTGAATTCTAATAACTTTGGTGATTTCTTGACTTTCGATCGAGTTTATGACAATACCTGCTAAACTACTGACATTCCCACCAGCCTCAGTCGTACTTTGTGTTGCTAATGGGCTAAACTAAGATGGTGAACCTGGTAAATATAATCTGCTAAACATCAGCATGTTAGCATTGTCACTGTGAGCATGTCAGCATGTTCTGCTCAAGGGCTTGCCATTATAGATAGAGGCTGGCTTTTAAAGAGGGGCCACCGGGCAAAATGGTAAACAACGGAATTAAATGGTAATAATTATTGTTCCAGAAAATAATTATTGTTCAGCTGCCTATCTGCTCTGGTGTTTAAATAACAACAAGTATTAGCTCTTTTTTCCCTTTCTGTGAGACTACAGTGTGTGTGTGTATGTGTGTGTGTGTGTTTGAGGATGAGGTGGCTTAAGTTGAATCACATATGCAGGACACAGATAGGCGCACACAAGAGGCAAGCACAATGACACACACACACACACACACACTCACACAGCTGGAGATTAAAACACACACAGCAGGTTTTGCAGATAACAAATAACACATACAGTACAGCATGTTATTTTTTATCAAATATGTAATCATTTTTATAAACAAAGATATTACTCAGACTCAGTAATTGAGTATTTTGATTACGTTTAGATTCTGATTAGTTTGCCATATTTCTATGGTATAAAAGTACATGTACATATTGATAAAACTTAACAAAGTTATTTTAGGCACTGATGTTAGCATTTAGCTCCAGCCTCACAGAGCCGCTAGCATGTAGACTGCTGTAGACTCTTAGTCTTGTCCCCACAGTATGCCTGATTGCAAAGTCTAAGTAAGACTGAAAAACTTGACTAAGACATTGTCACTGCCTGTTTTCTTCCACCCTGACATTCAACAAAAAAAAGGATAAACTAAAACAAAAGGTCAATCCCAATTGGCTGGAAAATGGCGAATCTCTCTGTCTCGAAGGTCAAAGTTCAGTCAGATTGAACTCTACAGGGTGAAGAGGAGACATTTATTTCCAACTGAAATTAAACATATTTTATCCTCCTCTTTTGGACTGAAAAATCCTCAGACTCTTAACGTTCTAATGTTCAAAGCATTCACACCAGAGGATAATATCCTTATAATCACACCTGTGCGATTGTTAGCAAGAACTGGATATTTCTGTAGAAGAAGAAAAACTGTAACATATTAATTTTAGTTTCAGTTGTCCTGAGCTGGCCCTGCTGCCCTGCATTTGACTCTTCAAATACTGTTCCTTTACCAGCTTCCACTCTAAAACATGGATTAAAAATCATAGCTGAGAGCATAAATATGTTTGTGTCTTTGGCGTGTGTATTTGGCTGTTATCAAATCCCCCTAGCATATTACACTTACAGGAGCTCTGTGCACTAAGTAAGAACCACAGAGTGTAAAATTGACAGATGGGGCTATTTGGGTTTCCTTAAGTGCTCAGGGACACTCACACACTTTGGGTGGGTCTCTTATCATCAGTCGTGATCCCCCCCCCGCCACCCTCACTCACCCTCTTTTCGGCTCTGAGATGAAATTAAGAGCAACATGTTGATTTCTAAATCTAAACATTAAAAACATATGCGGTCCATTAGCATAGTCCCCAGATGTTGCGACGGTAATCCCAGGCCTTCTGCCATTCAGATTGGCCCAGAAGTTTAATCATGAGAACGTTAATGCAGAGCATTAGAAACAATGAAAGTGCTCTGTGTGCTGGGAACAGGAAGTGACACACGCAAACACAGATGTTTTTAAAAAGACAGATTAACATACAAAGTGTCACAGGTTCAAACAGGATATAGCCAAAAGTATGTGGACAGGGATGTACTTTTGTGTACT